>NPHW01003354.1:0-37250 GCA_002240705.1 Elaphomyces granulatus
GGCTTGCCCGCGCGTCCAGTGTACAAAAATTCTCCACATCCACAAAAATCCCGTACATATGCTATTCCCTATAGGTAGAGAATTTCTAAATATATGAAATAGAAACGACTCGGAGGTGAGGGGTCAAGATATCATAGGTCAAATTCAAGAAATGTCACCTGACCGGATGGTTGTCCTAGGACGACTTTATTATGAAGGAAAGCTAGACATCGAGTTCTGTATTCTTTTGGAAGCCAAAGGAGATTCCGTCCATCTCGTGTCACCCATTCATTATCAACGAATATTGCATTTGCCTGTTCCGGATGAAGACAGGTGTCAGCTGACCCAGAGTTGAGACTTAATAGCCCTCGATCAGTGTTGAGGTATCGCCCATTCTCAGAAAATGATAGGCTCCTGAGAGTTATATTAACGTTAATTGTCTGTTTCCAAGTTCCGGCCATGGCGTCCCAGAGTCGTACGGTCCCATCCTGTGAAGCAGAAGCAAGCAGTTTGCAATCCGGCGAGAAGGCTACATTCTCAACGCAATCGCTATGGCCTTCAAGTGTTTGCATCCAAGCTCCGGTCATGGCATCCCAGAGCCGTACGGTCCTATCCCGTGAAGCAGAAGCAACCAGCCTGCCATCTGGCGAGAAAACTACACCCTTAATCCAATCAATATGGTCCTCGAGGGTCTGTTTCGAAGTTCCGGTCATGACATCCCAAAGCCGTACGGTCGTATCCAATGAAGCAGAAGCAAGCAGCTGGCCATCTGGCGAGAAGGCTACAGCCTGAACCGATTGGCGATGGCCCTCAAGTGTCTGCTTCCAGTCTCCAGTCATGGCATCCCAGAGCCGTACGGTTCCATCCCATGAAGCAGAAGCAACCAGCTTGCCATCTGGCGAGAAGGCTACAGCGTGAACCGATTGACGATGGCCCTCAAGTGTCTGCTTCAAAGCTCCGGTCGTGGCATCCCAGAGCCGTACAGTTCCATCCCGTGAAGCAGAAGCAACCAGCTTGCCATCTGGCGAGAAGACTACAGCCCTAACCCAATTACTATGGCCCTTAAGTGTCTGCTTCCAAGTCCCGGTCGTGGCGTCCCAGAGCCCCACGGTCCCATCCTGTGAAGCAGAAGTAAACAGCTTGCCATCTAGCGAGAAGGCTATAGCGTCAACCGATCGACTATGGCCCTGAGGCGTCTGCCTCCAAGCTCCGGTCGTGGCATCCCAGAGCCGTACGGTCCTATCCCGTGAGGCAGAAGCAAGCAGCTTGCCATCTGGTGAGAAGGCTACAGCCCCAACCGACAGGCTATGGCCCTCAAGTGTCTGCATCCAAGCTCCGGTCGTGGGATCCCAGAGCCGTACGGTCATATCCAATGAAGCAGAAGCAAGCAACTTGCTATCTGGCGAGAAGGCCACAGCCTCAACCGATAAACTATGGCCCTCAAGTGTCTGCTTCCAGTCTCCGGTCATGGCATCCCAGAGTCGTATGATTCCATCCTGTGTAGCAGAAGCAAGCAGCTTGCCATCTGGTGAGAAGGCTACAGCCTGAACCCAATTACTCTGGCCCTCGAGTGTCTGCTTCCAAGCTCCGGTTATGGCATTCCAGAGTCGTACGGTCCCATCATGTGAAGCAGAAGCAAGTAGCCTGCCATCTGGCGAGAAGGCTACAGCCCGAACCAATCGTTCATGGCCATCAAGTGTGTGCTTCCAAGCTCCGGTCGTGGCATTCCAGAGCCGTACGGTCCTATCCTGTGAAGCAGAAGCAAGCAGCTTGCCATCTGGCGAGAAGGCTACAGCCTGAACCGATACGCTATGGCCCTCAAGTGTCTGTTTCAAAGCTCCGGTTGGAGCATCCCAGAGCCGTACGGTTCCATCCCATGAAGCAGAAGCAAGCAGCTTGCCATCTGGCGAGAAGGCTACAGCCTCAACGCAATCACTATGGCCCTTAAGTGTCTGCTTCCAAGCCCCAGTTGCGGCATCCCAGAGTCATACGGTCGTATCCCATGAAGCGGAAGCAAGCAGCTTGCCATCCGACGAGAAGGATACAGCATCAACTGATTCGCCATGGCCCTCAAGTGTCTGTCGACAATGATCCCAGTTCTCTCCAATGCCTCCGACATTCTTAATAAATGATAATCTTTCCTCCCAGTACTGGTTTTTTATTTCGCTCCTTGTTGGACAGAATGCAAGCGCGGCGCCATAAGTCTGTAGAGGCGCTCGTTCTATAATTGGCCTGTAGCAAAGAATGAACTTTGTAGCATCCTCTAAAAAGCTGGTGAACTGAGGGCTTGCAGGTGACTTAGACTGTTGTTATTTAGTAACAGGATGTGACCACAGGCAGTTTCTGACATACCTGGACCCTATCCAGAAGCTTTCTAGTGGATAGTACTCCGTCTGAAAGCTTGTGTATAAGGCTTAAACTCTCAAGCCAGTGGAGGAAATGCTCCTTCACAAAGGCGAAGGTCGCCCCATTGTCGGATAGCTCCATCCCGTGATCTGAGCTCTGACCATCAGCTTCGCATAGATGATCAATCCAGAATACGCAAGAGTATCGTATATGCGCTAACGGATCCGGATCAGGTGGCTTTGTGTCTTTTGATCGAAACCCGAAGTGTGGAATGGCGTAGATATTTGCTTTCAGCTTTGACATTGCATTGATTGAGAGTCTGCTGATGCCTACATGCCCTTGATCGGCCCCACCCTCCTGAAGCCGGGATTTGTGATTCGCCTTCAGGTAATCCTTGGCTGACTGGTGGATCAGATAGACCGTATTCACCTTAGTTATCAGAAATGAGCCACATTTCTCAACAATTGTCTGGGGTTTAACTTTGGAAGGCAACCTAGCGAGTACGGCGAGCTCCGGGAGGGAGAGAGGGCGATATGCAAGAGATGTAGCCACCAGAACATTCTTGCAGTACTGCGGATCATTCATCTTACCATTCTCAATCCTAGTCATTATATGATCATACACCTCTGACAAGTCAGGAGGGATCTTTTGGATGGTCTCGACAGCATCATATCCCTCTACTTCGTCGAGTTCTTTGAACACAAGAGCCACCCAAAGGAAAGTGTTCATAGCTCTTTGACGAACCTCCTTTGAGACCTCCGCCAAAATATCTCCGTCATAGCTGTCTCTTCCCTTCAAGGCGGAGAGCTTGTGGTCAATGTATGCGTTGACAGGGCCTTCTAGACTTTGAGCGTCTAGTTCGATTAAGGTCCTTGAGGTGTTCGAGTTCTTGAGCTTAGCGTAGACATCAATCTCCGGACGACTGGACACTAGCCACTTCACCTTATTTGTGAGATTAAGAGAGGTTGAAATGAGTCGAATAAGCTCCGCCACACCTGGTTTTGTCTGATCACATTCATCGAGCGCATCGATAATAAAATACACTGGTGATAAATGAGGATCTTCCAGCATGTTTTGGAACACTTTAGAGATGGCAAAGAACGCATTCCCATCATTGAACAGGGCTGCACCAGACTTTTTGTATTTCTCTCGTAAATGCGACATGAGATATGGTTGCTGAACAAGTAACATCCAGACCAAAGATCGCAGAGCGGCAGTTGCATTGTTTAGAGTCCTATCGCCCGTGCCTTGACAGAAAAAGTATGAAAGATTTGGTGCAAGCTTGAATGGCTGGTCGGAGAGCTCGCGGATGATACCGATTAATAGCATTGTCTTTCCAGTGCCAGCAAGTCCCTTTATCCACAGCAGTGGACATAGTGAGCTGTCGGGCTCATCATTGCTCCAACTAGTGAATTCTGCATACTGCTTCGTGCGAAGGACCCATTGGTACGACTCGTTGAGCAACTCATCCTTTTTGTTCTCAATTTTCTGCATGTCGTCTTGCGGATCAACGACGTGGAGGTCTCGGAGGCATTCAGCGTCATTGTCATCCATATGCATATCCTTCTGCAGAGAGATGAAATCACAAAGAGCCTGGCGAACATCCCCGAGGAGTAACTGCCTTTCTTCGCCATCCTTGGCAAGCTTCCCCAAGAGACTCTCCGCGTGGAAGTTACTATACTGGTCGGAATCCCTCTGAACAGCAACTTCAGCGTCTGTGACACCCTTCAGATCACTATCCCAGTCATCTAAATTTACAAGGTCGCGGAGAAAGACTAGACCCTGGTTCCGGTAGTAGGAACAGACGCTCTTCATTTGATACAGGAGAAGTGCTTTGTAGAGCACAACAATCGTCTTTTCCAGTTGCAGAAGGATCAATTCGAAGGATTCGTTCCCGATCACGATATGGTCCCTGTTCAAGAGATGCGCCGTCAGGTCGCAATACCAGTCCATTCTGGAAACAACATGAGTGATGCCCGCAAGATTGGATCTTGTCGCTTTCGCAGGATTCAAGAGGATCTGTATGGATGTAGACCCGGAAATTAGTAGGAAATGGGATCACAAGCGATTACGACTCACCTGTAATCCAACACAAACACCGGCCCATGGAAGGGCAGCCTGTGGTATGTTCTGGATCGCCAAGTCGATCATTCCTTTGGCCGAAATAATGAATTGGGCGACATCACCGACCACATTCGTGGTTTTTGACGCCATAGAAATTCTTGCTTGGCCTTCTTTAACCAGTTTCTTCATATATTCCTGTCGCTTAGTAGATTCTTTCAGTTCGGTCGAAATATCGCTGGCTCCAGAAGCCAAGGTGTCGGGGACTTTCTCGGAGTTGAGAACCATAGTCAGGGTCTTCGCATAAGCCTTAACAAGCTTCGCAGTGTCGTTGCCGTTCTCAAGGCTGTCATAGGCATCATTCCAGAGTCTCTGGGATGTAGAAAGAGGCGTCTCTGATGCTTCTAGTTGAGGCACTTTGGCTTCTGTGTCTGCGCTAGTAGCTGGAGGCGCCTGTGCATCAGTCATAGGCGGGTGTGCAGGAAGAACTTGTTGCTCTGTAACATTGCCAGAATGGGCCTTCGTCTTGTCTTCTCCCTGTTTGATCTTTTTTCGAAGCCAGCTTGGCATTGAGGGTGCCATTGAATGAGAAGGTTTAATAAGGGTTATTAAACGTAAAGATTTCTCAGGCCACTACATAATTAGAGTTAGTAAAGGTTCATAAGTTCGTCAGATATACAGGTAATCTCACAGGTGACAGCGGTAATCGTTTTTACCTATCATAACATCCATAGGTTTGCTGACATCTGGAGGAAGGAGATGCGATCGGAGCGACGGAGGCTATCGGCCCGAGCCCTGATTAAGCTCCACAAAGCGGGAACCAAGCGTCGATCTACAACTATTATAGTACTAGTCTCACTTCCATTGGATTGGCCTACCTGAGCTTAAAATCCAACCTTGGAACCTTCCCGCTAAAATAAGAGGATGAGAACGATTGGATCCTCTACAATTGTAGAATCGAGTGATTATGTAGTGGCATGTTGTTGATGCATCGATGTGCCTCTGCCTGATCACCATCCGAACTGTGTTACAGTGTATAGTTCCGTGTAGTATGCAAGGACCGCTCCGCTCCGTTGACGAAGTCGAATTATACACGCGTGTGGTCAACATGAATCATGATGATGGCTTGAAGGCCAAGAAGTGTGCACTGTGAACCCTAGTCACATGACAAGACAGGGGTGGCATTTTTTGCGACTTGAATGAAGTTACTTATGATATTATACTTATAGCTAAAGGCACTGTGCGAGGCAGGGTCCAAACGAATTGGTCAATAAATTTGCAAGGTGTATATAAGGATGCTGTAATCCCGAGTCACCCTGGACGGGTATATACATATTATGATACCTACATATTCTTCTAACTATCCGATGATGATCAGAGAAGTATGATAGCTTAAAAAGAAAAAGTCCTGGCTAACTACATATGTAATAAAAAATTCGAGATACAGACTTCTATGAATGATATGACACAACAACAGTGGGCGATGGGTATATCATAGCATTATTAAACTTTGTGAGAAATTTACCTAAGTAATTATAGAATACATCCTTCAACAAGAAGAGAGACTCGGTGGGAAATCCACCCAATATTTCATAAAAAGGTGGTATGATAGGTAGGTAATATATGATGAAGAAAAGAATAATAAAAAGGGTACATGTATGAATTCTGAATCCTCATTCAATATGGAACTTTGATGTGCAAAAAGCACTCATTATGAAAGGGAAACAGCCCGAGGGAAGAAGAGGAATAGAATCCACACCTGGGCATTTTCGTCCTTGCAAGCTTTCCGGAGACCGGTGGAGAGGAAGAAAGGAAAAAAAAACCATGTTTAATAAAACAAATATTCCGTACAGAGATGGAGAAGAGAAAGAGAAGAGAAGCAAAAAAGAAAAAAAAAGATAAGGGGGAAAGCACATGTCCTCCACCTCACGCATTAAATACGACAACGAGTTTACATACAAACAAGATCAGAGATTAAACTCAGGCCATGCCACCAAAAGATTTCCTCCTTATAAGCCAAGTCCACGTTTCCACCCATGCTTGATGTATCCCGTTTCCTGTACTTTCGCCAGTCAATTAATCAATCCACCCAGCCATGCAGACGAGAGCCCCTTATTTTATTGCCCGATTTGAATTCCGTAAGGAAGCATTCACATGTTTTATGCCAGTCCACCCAAGTTCGCCAGATCAAGTCCATTGCCGCCGTTTTGAGGAACCCCATCTCTTTCGAGATGTTCTACCACCCTTGTCTTAACGTGAAAAGAAAAAAGGCCCCTCTCCTTTGTCCAAGTTGTGTAACAGCCCCAAGGTAACCAAGTGCATGCACAAATCGAACGCGGCAGAAAAGACTCCCAGCTGACAAATTTTAGAAAAGAGGAAAATGAGTTAAAATAAAAATAAAATAAAACATAAATAGAAATAGATAGGCAAACAGAGGGTATAGTATAATAAACCGATAAGGACAGTATATTACAATGTATATGGAATCATAAGGCATAAGATAAAACGGTAAGGACAGACAACAGATAGCCGTGGAGGATACCAAAGCTAACATAGAACTTGACCTTGGCACCGAAAAACGCATTTCCGGTCCATATCGATCACAAGGTCTCGGTTGCGTATGCGAGAAAGTAACTGTCCTTAGAGAGGAAATAAAGAGAAAAAAGGGAGGCTGGAGGGAAGAGACCGAAGAGCCAATCAGGGGTTGCAAGTAAACTACGGTCTTCAATATCCCAGCCTCCACAGAAGAGAGAAACTCGTTCATAGATCAACAGAAGCACTAGCAGATTTCTGAAATAATACATCTAACAAGAAAGAGCCTAAATGGGAGAGGACCCGGCAGGAGCAGAAAGGAGTTAACCCTCAACCTCTTCTGCGCTTCGTCTCGATGCTGAAGCAGACACAGCAACAGCACTAGAATCAGAGCCGGCAGCAGCAGCAGCGGTATTCCGCTTTCTACGTTCAAGCCATTTCCGTTTGCCAATTCTTGTTTCAAAGTGTGGGGCAATCGACAATGGTTCTTGGCCGGCGGTGAGCATTGTGCTGCGCATCTTATTGCGGTATGCATCAACTGTTTACATTTGAGTGTTAGCCAATTCCATTTGGCGTCAATGGGTCAATTAGAATTGACTCCTATGCCGGGTAAGAAACGAAGAAGAACGAATGGACGTACGAGATCGTTGTAAGAACAATGTTCTTCCCGCAAAAGTTCTGCTCTGGCTCCAGCTCATTCTATAACCCAAATCATTCAGAAGCATCTCCTTTTTATGCCTGCTTCTTGACAATTTCGGGACGGCAATATCTGCTTCTCCATCGATCGATGGTGCTGGGACCAGTGTTCTCCCAGTAGTCGCAAAACCATCATCCTCGCCCTCAGCGTCATCGAAATACCTTTGTCCCGGAGTCACGCGGCCGGGGGGACTCTTCATTTGCAAAGGGAAATAAGCCCGAGGAAACACCGAGTTTGACATCCGATACGAATCCGGAATTTCATCCATGTCAACCTGGTCAAGCATAACCTTGACACGAACACGGTTTCCACGCTGTGGGTCATCAACAAGGATAAATTTGCGACGCTTTCCCTCCGGCAATCCCCCGAAAATTGCAACATTATCTGCGGTGATATCATCATCATCTTCCACGTCGTCCTTATCGCGACTCCTGATGGATGTTGCAACCGTAGAATGCCGACCTAAGGTATCGAGACCACTTTCTTGAAGCGGAGGCATGGATGGACCACCTGGAGCTGCTGATGAACTGGCGGCAGGCGGGTATGTCGGGTACCCATGGAAGACTTGTCCTGTACGTAGATCTGTTGTCGAATGCCCGGCGGTACCCCCGACCGTGGATGTACGGTGTGCCCCGTTCGTATAGCCAGTGTTGGCAATGCCTTATTCAAAACATTGTTAAATTAACTTACGATGGCAATCATTTCACGGGTTATAAGCAAAATAAGGGGACAAGATAAAGAAACCACACATTCGTTTTTATGAAAAAAAAATAAAGAAAAGAAAAGAACAGAATATCTTCCACGCTCATTGTAAAAACGTTGTTTTTGACGTAGATTGCCAATCCATCGACATGTTGCATCGATTTTCAGAGCCCGGACTAGACAACAACCTGGCCTTCACAACGGAGGAACAGCAACAAAAAGAGAAATAAATATGTATAGAGAAGGGAAGAGAGAAGATTTCAACAGAATTTGCAAATGAAGTTATTGCATTTGATAGAACATACCGCTTATATCATCAGTGCCACTCCCATCTGGATCAGCATGATGGTGATGCAGAAGTGGAGCACCAATGGGAAGAGAACCGGCTGGCCGTGACCCTGGACCGCTCAAGCCGGCATTTCCATGAAGTACGTGAGACACAGGACCGGTAGCACCGGTCATATGGTTGGGCTGTGGAGCTTGCACAGCTTGTCGTCTGTTCATTTTTGCCATTCTCCTCACGCGCCTGCTGCGAAGTCGAGGATCTTGATTGCTGTTCCGCCAGCTGTCAACAGCTCGTTGAATCAAACCTCTCTTGCCTCGCAACGGAGGATTTAGTTCCGCAAGCGCCCAACCAACAGCATTACACTCAGTCTCATACACCAAGCGGTTGCCTCGATACTGTTCTTTGCTGCAACAAGCCCGGGGATATACACAATTTTCGGTCTTGAAATCCGGGGTCAAATTTTCTACATTCACAGATTCAACATCACAGCGAATGGTGTATTCCATCTTAACTCGGTCTCGCGAATATTCAAATGCAATCCACTGAACACCGTTGCTATCCTGCCGTACGACCTGTGGCGTTGTTGCAGGAATCGGACCGGGGGCTGCATTTGGATTTGTGCCTGATGGTTGATTTGACTGCAGCTTATTCGAAGAGACAGGAGGACCCGCGGAAACCATTTGAGAAGGAGTTAGAGCTGGTCTTTGAGCAGCACGCTGTTGGGGAGTAGATTCTATTTTCATCCGCGGACTATTACTCATGGTGGTTGCATGTGTCTGAGATTGTGGATGCGCCATGTGGGCTGCGTTTGTCTGAGGCATCATCAGTGGCTGCGATGTGAGCGGATGTTGTTGCGTTCCCGGATGCGGTGCGTATGGAGACGGATGGACTGGACCCATAGGGCTGTACGGTGGGTAACCGTACATCTGCGATGCCATTGGAGGCGACTGAGCAAAAATGCTTCGCCCATGTTGATCATGAGTCTGAGGGGATGCCACCGACGCTGGTGAGCTCGATTGAGGCGTGTGATATATGGGGGGATATGGTCTCTGCATCTGTGCGGTTGCGGCCATGAGATCAGGAGTCCCTACCTTCTGGTCAGTTTACGGTAATTATTAACAATAGAAATTAGAACAATTGAAGGAAAGGAAAAAAATTGAGATCCCGTAGACTCGGTAAGAACTCAAATGACTCGCATTCTCCCGGGATTTTAAGGTTTTGTAAAATAAATAAATAAATAAACCCTCACCGCTGGAAGTGTATTGACCAGGCGTACTTGTCGCAGGGTACGGACCTGGATGTGATGTGTAATATGAAGGTTCCGGGGTGGGTTGCCCGTAGGGAGATTGATGCTGCAAAGGTACTCCGTTAACCAAAGCCTGTGTTGCGTACGCGCCTGGCGGTATAGATGTAGTTGGCTGATGAGGAGAGTTTGGCCGTTGCTTCTGCTGCTGGACGATGCTTGCTGGCCTAGGATGCGGCTGACTTTGGTGACCGGCGTTCGCGTGACGAAGCTATGGAACACGAAATTATTAGCGGGAGATCATTTCTTTACGAGTAAGCTTATAAGATCCGAGACAATATGCAAACCAATGATCAAGTGATAATGGGAATATTTGCACGCTAGGGAGAAGAGGGACCAGTGATATTCAGTATGACAAAAGTGATGTAAGCCATGCCTAACCCGAGGCATGCAAGGGCTGACAAGGCTGTCAGCCAACTCCCAGACAAGGTCGATGTCAGGTTACCAAAAGGCCAATTGGAGATGGTGGACAAAGATGGCTAGACGCCATCAAAGTTTTATGGTTTATCGTCGCCTCCGGGTAATAACAGTGGAAATAGGCACGCATAAAGAAAGCTACCAATCTGCATCGGCAAAGGATCCAGCGGCAGTCGCGAGAATGCGAAGAGAGAACAAGAGCAAAGGATTTCTCAAGAACGGGTTTATTCAAATATATTTTGATCCACGAATCATGATACTTCGAAATCAAAAACAGGTGGAATGAAAATCCACCATAGGCAGAAGTTGAATAAAGGAGTAGTAGAGGCTGCGTGATAGAAGGTAAGAGTTGTCTTGACATTGAGACATGCGTCCTTTCAGACACTAGAAGGAAACGGTGAGGGAAAAGATCGCTTTGTAGAACTCTCACAAGGGATATTTGCTATCATGACAGATGAGGAACCGATTCAATGCAAATTGAAGACAGAATCATTCCTCAATTGTTGACCGGGGCATTGATCAGTAGCCAACTTGCCCCGCACAAGACAGTTGCCAGCAGATACAATAATTTTCCTCGCAGTATAGAAATGTATAAATGTAGACGTGCCTAGTCATGCTAGACGACAATGCCGTAGATGCATAACAACATCGGGAACCGGGATTGAATTGCATAAGTTGAGAAGCAACAGAAAAAAATAGACGTTGGGAAGATCTAGCATCTGGCTAATGGAGGCTCTTCGATCAGGGCAATGTCGACAGGGGTAAGGGAGCATGGGTCATTTAGACGCGTTCAATAGGAACAGCGGCAAACCATCAAGTCACCACCAAAAAAGAAGCGCGGAAAAAAGGGCATGGAAAAAGGAACAAATAAGAAAAAATAAATAATGATAATTCAACAGGCAAGTTGGTAGTGTTCAATTCATATTTTGATTTGGGTTGCCTTTGGATATTCTGTTTACCGTCGTGTCCAAGAATCTCAACGGTATGTAGCAGGAGTCCGAGTATCAAAAGGGTGAAGAGCCAAAAGAGTTTTTGATCCCATCGTATTTTCCCCTCCTTCCTTGAATCTTTTCTCTTGACTCCTCATTGATTGATTGCTTTATCTTTTTTTTCTGTTGTTCTTGTTCTCAACAGAGAAGGGAAGCAAAAAAAAAAAAAGAAAAGAACAGAAAAGAAAATCAAAAAAAAAAAAATAGTACAAATACAAAATTAACAACCATAATCAATAATAAATGATACTCACAGGATCGTCAGATGAGTCTTCCTTATACTTTGTAGAGGGAGGACCAAGATCAGTTTGGACCATGGCGGTCATGGTTGGACCACCGTTCGACTTGACAGTCTGACAGCCAACTAGAGCAGAGACTTCCCTGACTGCACAGGGAGATCAGAACTGCAAAGGCCTTGATCGCCCCAGGGGCATCGAATGCCTTTCACTTGGCGTCCGGGAGCGACGAGGATCACGCCAGGAGCAGGACAGCTAGGAATCTTCCAATGCGGGTAAACTCAGACGGGGCTTGATGGCCAGCAGTTCGGTGGACGCCGGGCATTGGAGGTGGCGCCTGGAGGGGTAGGGTAGGGGCAGGAGGAACGTTTAGGAATGGGGCGTGTGTGAATGGAATAATGACGGTGTGATGCGAGTGCAAAGGTTCAAAAAGCGGAGGGTCCAGGGTGCTTATTATTATTAGCTGCACAGAGGATCCAGCGACAGGTAAACACCCGTTCTTTCTTTCAGGGATATACAGGAGAAAAGAGAAAGGAAGAAAAAAAAAGAAAAGACTGAACCAGAATGGGGATGGTGGGAATTAAGGGGGGGGGTTAAGTTCGGTGTAGGTTATGAAAGGAAAGGGAGGGTTGTCTTTTGATAGGTATATGGTTGCAAGGTGGGTGGAAAAAGGACCGGTAAGGGTAAAGAAGAGAAAAAATGGTATGATTGTGGGAGATGAAGTTGATTTAGCGGGACCAAGTTGGTGTAATGTTATTTGATCTAAGTAGTGGCAGGATGGCTAGTAGTATGCAGCATGCAGCATGCAGTCAACGGGACACATACACACACACATACCACCTTCAAAACGAACAGACACGAAACGAGACCAAACCGGATAAAGAAGATAGCTAATGAAAGCTAAGGCCTGGTCGTGGAGAACCCAGCCAGAGCCAAGATTAGGAGAAGCTGACCGTGGATAGACGCGAGATACAGATGATGTGCAGCAAGGCGTTGGCGACGGTTTGTTTGCATGGGAAGAAGCAATAATACCAGCCAGTGGTTCTACCGGTCGACCAGTCGCGATGAAGTGGATAAGTAGTGGATAACAGTGGATTAGACTGGATTGGATTGGGTTTAGATTGGAGAGATGAGACGCTCCACGTTCGACGGGCTATTCGGAGGCCTGGTTGACAAGGGTGACCAGGGGGGGGAGGAAGAGAGGCGCGGGGATGGCACGGAAAGAGTTGGTTGGATAGGAAGAGAAAAAAAAAAACAGGTTGGATGATGATGATGATGATGTATGGGGGAGATAGGTAGATACCTCGAGGAATCAAGAGAAAGGGAAGAAAAAGAAAGAGAACGAGAGGAGAGAAAGAGAAGGGGAAGAAAGGGTGTGTGTGTGTGTGTGTGTGTGTGTGTGGCGAGTTGAGGAGGACAAGGAAATACAACCAGGCAGGACACGAGGCGACGAGGAAGAGAAAAAAAAATAAAAAAACGGACAGGGACAGGAGGGGATGGGAAAGAATTAACTATGATACCTACCTTACTATGTAACAAGCGGGATCACTGACTGATGCTCCAGTCACTAACTATCATAACAGCCTCAATTAAATGAGAATCGGGGCAGGGAAGAAGCTGGTTTCGGGAACAAGCAAATTCTTCCGTATGAACGGCAATATTGATATATTGGTTGCTTATTAGCGGAAAAGAGATCAAAAGAACCTAAGAAATTCAGCATAACGTTCCCTAGGAAGGTAAAGGAGTGTAGCGAATGAAAGAAGAGGTGGGAGGTGAGTGGCTGCAGGAGAATCCAGTGCGTGTCTGTTGTGTGTGTGTGTGTTTTGAACGGGTCTCAAAGAGGCAAACGGTGATGGGTCTTGCGCTATTATCTTTTTTATTTTATTTTTTTATCTTTTTTTTCGCTTCATGCGGACCCCCCTGGCTGGCCCTGATCGATCGAGCTATCTCACTTTAATCCTGTACTGGTTCCCGTTACCCGTCCGGTTGACCCTTGGGTGAATATATATGATATGATGGATCCAACGTCAAATAAAGAACAGAGTTAACTTTTTATTGAGAGTATGAGTATACATATGATACCTAACTATACTCCAGATTTGAAACAGTCCTTCAAAAGTGTCATAGCTGCTCTAAAATAATGTTGAAAGGGAATACTTTGTTGATACATATAATTGATTGATACATAACTATAACTAACCCCCTTCTTACGCAATGTTTTAAACTTCCGATGCTCTTAAGTTTAACAAAGGATCCAGTCATGGTTACTTCCCGAGGCCTCTGACGTTGACCACAGACAACCAATTCCAATCATTGGATTGTGATTATTATTAGTTATCATACATACCTCTTTCTCTTCCCTTTTCTCTCCAAATGCGTAGATGATCTTGTAAGCACACTGCAGTTCTTTCTTGTCATGTGCTTCGAGCTCTCCCTGGCGTCCGTTCATTTGCTCTTCTGCACAGCAGATCTCCTCGCGGATTTGACAGCTTCTTTCTTCCTCAGTGGACGCGACTCTGCCTTGGACCGACGCGATGGATCTGCCGTCTTTGTTCTTTTCTCTTTTCTTTTCTTTCTTTCTTTCTTCTGTGACTAGTAACTACTAACTAACGGGACGGTACCTACAGACAGCGAATTCTGTTGCCATCCTTGTTTCCACAGGCGCCACACGGTTAATCCACACGCCTTCTGGTAAGGTTGGCTCCACTATGTGGTGGACTCGGGACTCCACTGAGCTCCGCCCACGGCCTGTCTCGTTCCAACGCTGTCTTTCTCTCTCTTTCCCCCCACCTTCCCTCCGATCGTCAAACCTCCCAGCTCATTCTGTTTAAATAAACTCGAAACAGTCTAACAGCGCCCATCTGACCATGTATGCAGTCTCTAGTCTGCATACTGCATTCTGCACACTGCATTATTACCAAAACAAAAACCACCTCGGCCGCTTCGCCAAAGAAGACATACATAAAACAAAAATAAAGATTAATATAGGTAGTATATATCACAGTAAAATAAAATAAAGTAAATAAACAAGGTCTCCTACATTCTGCAACGTCTGTAACTGCATCCTTCCCGTCCCTCACTCTATATGATATGATATGATAGCATGGAGGAGATGTTGTTGGGAAGCGTTCTCCGGAAGCTGATGCTTATCCGCGAGTCGACCACGGTCCGTGTAACGATCTCAAGCCCATGAGCGCCAGAACCTGAACCCGGCTGCCGATCGATCGCCTTCTCGCGGTACAGTCCATCCATGTTCTGTGTTCCGGTCCGTCATGCTCACGTCCATGCACTATTCCCTGCTCCATCGTGGCCAACCCCCACAGCATATCCTCGGGTTGCAAAATCTATGTACCATGGACGCTTGAAGGTAGAGCACAAAGCAGGTGGACACCATACATACAAAGGAGTTGAAAGCACAGAAGGTGAGAGACATCCCCTCTTCCGGAACAAAAAGAATCTTTCAGGATGGTTGACATGCCAGGGTGGTACTTGTACATACATACCGGCAAGTACATATCATACTCCACATATTTATTTAGATCGATGATGCACCCCTTTCTTGTTTTTGGTTCCCTTTTCCTTTCTTTATGATATTTACATTATTATATCATATGATATTTCTTCCTTTCTTTCGAGGCACCCACTTTCCGCGATCGTCTCCGGCTCGTCCATGGCAAAAAGCCAAGCAGCCAAGATTCCACGACAAGACTGCTGCTCGTAACGCATTTCTTGGCATCGATGGCTGATAAATACAATTAAAACGTGCCATACCTAGAACATATCATAGCTGATCGCGGGAGCTCCAGCTGCGGCACAACACATGTAGTTGTGCTGCCGATCTGTTGGACGCCCTTGTGCCTCGAATAAACTCGCCTTTGTATCGGATGTCATGAAAACAACCTGCACTCTCTCGTTTGAGTGATGAAAATCGACAACAGGAGGTATTGTTACGAACGACAAAACGTGAGAGATACAAAGAACCCCGAGTCCGGAGTAACTGCTTGTTTAGGACAACCTCAGTCTTATTTCCAACTGGATCCTCGACGCCACATTACCAGTCATCAACAACGTCATCCACTGAGCGTCCATCAAATTTCAATAATGGAATAATGGCCCCATCAGAAGTTAAAAAAAAAAAAAAAATGGGAAAGAAAGGGGAAATTATCATTATCATTATCAATATTGAATTTGCTTCCGAGGATCCAGCTCGTCGACTCTATCTACATACATCAACTCCCCAGTTCAAGAGTTCTCCGGCCTCCGCGCCCGCCCTTAGTTACTGACAGGCGACGTGCATCCCCCCAGGTGTTCCCGAACCGGGACAGCTCGGTGACAGCTATAGCAGTCAATAATATGACTTCACGACCTCGATGACTCCCCGGGCGGCAGACAAGTTGCCGTTTTAGCTTGAGAGGGGGGAGAGGGAAGCGGGTCGGATAAAGGAGATATGTCAAAATCGAGTTAGCGACAGGGCCACTAATACCGGGGTTTCAGATTAGTGGGCGTTGCATTGCCGGTTTTGATTGATTAATCCGCTTGCGCCGTAGTCCTGATCACGGTCGTATCATAGTTCTTATAATTTTATTAATACTTTACTACATACTATACTACCTACTTCTTAAATCTTGTCATGATGGCCATAGCAAGAGGGGCCGCGAGGGGCCAAACTTCAAAGAGAGAAGGGGGGCCAATTTCCGGCCATGTCTACTGTAACTGGGTGCGCTCCTGTCCCTCCATCTTCCTTCTCTTTAGGCCGCCCTTCATTGACTCTTTATTGGTGGAAATGAGTCGGACTAGTGCAATTGAGCTCCGACACTTAACGCTTTTCGGCTACGCTTTTGGCAAACGCCAGTGAGTGTTGCCGCATGTCCGCGGCAGCCCCGTGTTCTGTCCCCAGGGGGTTCCACCAAGTCCACCAAGGCTGCTCCATATGAGTACGTATACAAGGCACAGAAATATGGAGTGTATGACATATGAGAATATTGGATGATCAACTACCGGCATGCATCTTATTAATTATATATGTGAGTCTCTATGATAGGATACAACATAGCTGCGCCTCAGTACTCAGTCCTATGTGAAGAGCTTTATATTAAGAATTGTGAATTTTAATAGAGAGTAGGTTATTTTCCCCAACAGTGCGATTAAAAACTTATGTATGTCGACGCCGAAACTGGGAAATGTCCGTGGCTCTTTTGGAAGACCTTTTGACCAAAGTAGAAGCCTCGTTCAAGATAAACAACTATATATGCATCCATATATTGCGGCGCCGAAATAGCGGATCGGTAGTGGTTACTGCAATATCATAATCACCTCCATTATATACTTAAAATAGAAGAAAAAATCAGTGCCACTGGCCTGAAGTATTCCCAATTCTGCGTATGTACTCCATACAAAGCACATACACTATTGCCTACAGTTACAGTTTCATCTGACCATAACGGTTACAACAGCTTTTTATAATAAGTAGTATCAGAGTAATAAGTCACCGAGTCCACATGAGAAGAAGTATAGAAAAGCACCAGGAACCATGTACCTAGCACATGAATTGAACATACATATGTATACTGATAATGTGAGCTCATATGTAGCATCCCAAGGTTGAATGAACAATGAAGGGACGACTCCAGCACTTTTATAGTTAGCTCCCCTCTTATTCTGATCCAACCAATCAATCCATCTAAAAAGTCACTGGTTCAAGCGCCAAGGGGGATTACCTACTAAGCTCATTGTTGACCGTTTCAACGTCCAGACTGCAGCGGGCCTTGACAAGGCCTGTGCTTACACTAGTCATCCCCTGCGGATCGACAACAAGTTCCAAGAGAGCCTCTTATGACCAGGGTGGCAGTGACCCTGTTGAACAAAGTTATTGCATACATAGCTAAAAGTTGTTTGATAAACTTCTGTCCATGGGATTTCAACCAACCCTGATCTTTGAATTCTGTGTGCAACAAGCTTCAGCCTCTCGCATCAAGCAGCTGAGTTACAAGAGTTTATGCAAGGGAACAAAAAAAAAAAGAAATTAGCTTCGAGGGCTCGGGAATATCAAATTACTTCCATAAGTTACCTATGATATTGCTTCTTGATCCACGAATGGCCTCGGGTCCTCAGGCTGATACTAGCTGACGGAGTGCGAACACCATATACTACTCTCCTATACGCTATTTCATAGGCAGGCACAACGACCGAACGACACCTCCATGTCTAAAAAGGCCACCCATAGGTCGCTCAAGCTCTTCGCGGACTTAGGAAGGCCGGAGTCCGAGACTGTAAAACTATTATTATCGGTAATAAGTCGGGACACCATCAATCTTTGCCGTTCTCGACGTTTTTTTCATGTTCAAATCTATGATATCAATGGACAGAACAATCATTACTGGATAACTACTATAATAAATGTACTTGTATTTAGGCGCGGAAGGATTGACCGGAGAACCGTGCTGGGGGGCTTGCTCTAGACTATTCTCTAGTGCCATTCCCTAGAGGCTGAAGCACATCCCTTGCCAAGTTGCCCCCCTTCCTTCTATTCCTTTCCCAAGCCCCCCGTCCACGACATGGGTGATGGATGGAAAGGGAGACGGGGAACCATTTTCCAAAGTCTGGATCTGGAAACCCTGGAGACCGTTGAATACCTAATGCTAGGAAAAAAAGCTGCCGGTACTTGAATAAGCAGCGAACCACCCCCACCCTAAACCCCCTAGCCTAGCAGTTTCGACGTTCAGATAAGATAATCCAGCAGAACTAACTTAAAGCCCTTGCCATGTATGGATGGATATGGAGGATGGACCATGGTTTGTTGGATGGGATGGGACTATGCGTACATATATTTCCATCCACAGATCACATCGCATCAACATGCTGACATACCTAGTACGTATGCAGGTAGTTAAATAAGACAACATATTTTGGGTATGAATCAACATACATATAAAAAACTGGAGCTCAATGAATTCTAAATTCTTCTTGCTGCATACACCCAAACACATTACCTTCCCTCACTCAAGTCAGCCCTAGATTTGAACATGAGCGGGTGAATTCGGCGTCGACTTGTAAGATTGCATATCTAGTTAACTAGATCCCCCACTTACAATATAAAACCCCCACGAAGCTATCACCTCATTACCTACCATAGTTATCATATCATAATAAATAAAGTGGTGTTCAACGTGCCCACTACCTATGTCCTATGTTGTATATATGTATGTATCCGGTTCATCAATTTTCACATGCCGTCCATCCTTCCTTCCAATCCCACCCCTCCAAGTTGTGTGGCTTATTATTCCTGTTCAGCGTTGACCCATTACGCAGCCTGCAGAATGTTTTGCACGTGTTCTGTACCTACTGCCGTATGTACATGTTTGTATGGATTGTGCATATGTAAGTGGAGGTTCTTTGCCAGAGCTAACAAATGCGGGCTTGCCTTAGCTTGGCCTTTGTGGCCTGTCCTGCTGCTTCTCATATCTTGATGCCTGGCTGAACGTTGGGAGAACCTGATTCTAGAACTTGCCCAGGTGCGTGTGTGTAAGTAGAGTGTGTGTGGACATGCCATGGACATGGGCCAGGGAGCTTTGGATTTGAGAATGAGGGGTCTAACTTACACTCTACAGTTATAAAAAAAATGTCTTCATCTTTATGCTGTCTATTCGAGATTTCTTTTCATTTATCTCCTATTTCCTGTCCCGACGATACTCTATCGAACCGATACTTATTATTATCATATGGTAAGACGGCATGCGTTTATTACCTCATGTACTCGGATGCGCCCGCAAGTATCTGATACCAAGTACTCAGCTCTTATCATAATTCCATCCGAGTCTCAGGACAAATATGATCATTAAAAATGATTGGCGCAGATTAGAAACAGAAATTTCGGAGATCATGACATAATAATAACATATGTATATACCTTTTCATTATTATTTTCTTGGATGCAGGATGCATGGATCCGAAGCTAAACTCAAGCAAGACCAGACTAGCCTACTACTCCTTCTGCTTGCATTGAACTTGTACATATGTAGGTGTCTGTCTCTTTTTCCATGCTTTAGAGGGTAGTACATACGAAACACAGGGAAATGGGATTATGACGATATGTGCTATCATTATATTTGATGCATGTGAGTGCGCCGCTAAGAACTCAATAATTCAATTGCAAGGCAGAAGTGGTCAGTCAAGCTAATCTTGAAGTCGAAACCAATACTTATAAGTATAATAATCCAGGATAACGTACGCCAAGCCGCTAGTCATATTTAAGGTTTCGGTAAAAAAAGCGGCGAAAAAAAAAATCATACATACCAAGCTTTCCACCGAGAGAGAACCTGAAGCTCCTCCCCCTGTCGTACGTAGTAGTAATAATAATTCATTCCCCTCTCCAGAACAAAACTAATAACTACTATCATATGATAGGTAGGTTTTTTAAGCACACGGGAGGACGAGTCCCGTCCGCAGGCCTGAAGGCGGGCCCAGTTTTAAGGCTGGTAACGGAGTAAGTTGCTCGTTTGGGTAAGGTTAGCGGCCGGGCCCGTATCCGTTAGTACTCCACTCACGACGTAACTTACTAAAACTATCTAACGGGGGCTAAAATATCTGAACCACTAGTTACTGGACTTATTTTTGACGCTATGTATGTAACCCATTTTAGTTATAGTTATATTCTTGTTCTTCCTATCATACTATGATGAAATGAATCCACTTTTGAAACCATGGGATAAAATCCGATGGAATAAGGTCAAAGTAGATATAGATAGATATATCATTATATATATAGATAGAAGAGACGAGAGGAAACTTTTCTTTTGCTGCTGAATTTTTCCGTTTCGGATGGAAGATCTCGTTCTGTTAATCTTTTGCCCGCCTATCATAGTAGAATGATATGGCATGTACTACCTTCTGACAAGCTATGTAGCAGCGGCAAGGCGGCCGGCCGGAAGTACGGTCCAGTCTACTAGTGGACGGTTTGTTTGGCGGGAAAATAGTAGTATCTATATATCTACCTACTGTTCTATATATTCTATATATAGACATATATAGACATATATATATATAATATGAAAATAATACATAGGTTTTGCATCTAAAATCGAGTTATTTTAATCCAACGATTGGATTTCCGGGAGAGATCCAGCTCTTTTTCTTACTAACCGATTGGTCATTGTCGTACGAAGAAAGGCCCTTCGATGTTTATTTTTCAACCTTTGGGGGCCCTTTTTTTCTCTCCAAGTTCTCATGCCGTGTTTTCTATTAGTATTCACTAGCTCTGACAAATCAACACTATTAGTGTCCTTTTTAATTGGTGAATTGTTGGTTGTTATTCTCATTATTGTCGAAATAATGAATTGTTCATTATTAAAGGTTGACATTGCATATCATACACTTCATATTATTGGGTCAGTCCGTAAAACATATATATAGAAACTCATCTAATAATCATTAGTAGAGCGTGATTCAAGTTGCGACATTGCAAGTCAAGTTGAGACCAAGCTGGTTGGTTACTCGACGAAGGAAGAAACGTTTCGAATGTCGCACAAAGTGAACAATGAACAAATTGGTCGGTAAAACACCTAGTACATACATGAATTCCTGCATATCTTTAGCTAATCTCAGCATTTCTCCATCTTGTGTCCACGCATAAAAGCATGTCTATCGGAATGATTAATAATAGTTGACGATGTGGAGAATTCATATCGAGCTTTCAGCCTCTTTAGGGCATTTCGGCAAAAGCAGGCCGTATCTAATTGCCGTATGATTTCAGCTCTAGAAATTTGTCCATGCTGCCTGCTCGCGATCGTGTAACAGGCAAAAGATCATCATGATGAAAATTGATATGATATTGATTAATAAACAGCTCCGAGACCTTTTACTTGCACAAGTATACATTCCTCTTCTAATCTTCAGCTGCCGCGACGGCCGCGTTATGTTCTTGCTTCCTTATGTATGGATTTCAAAGCAATACGAAGCACGGCAACCCTTATTTGAACTGAATAGTCGCCACTCAGCTGCATAATGATGCGGCAAAATACTGCCAATTTCGAGTTTCAGGTGTTACTGAAGCGGTGGATGTTGAACCCTTAATGTCTTCGCTCCTCTATTACTTGCAAAAAGCTTTCCAGCCCCTTCTCACATTAAACCGTTGGACGTGGGTTGTTTTATAGACCCCAAAATCTAATCCAGAGCTTGAGCTGCTCCCTTGTGGCAAGATTACTCAAAGGGTCTTCCAAGAAGATAAAGTAAGGCTACGATATACCGAAGCCCATGCCCCTGTACCGAGTTGAGTGTCTTTCTTCATGGGATCCCATGTTGCAGCATATGCGTATCTTCATTAACTATTCCATGAATCCGATCCACGTTGTCGCAGCAAGGGATCCAGATCGAAGCTGTAAGGGCTCCTACCCCACAACTTATCCAGAAAGCATCTATCGAGGCTGTCCTGGCATATACAAACAAGGAGACAAGAGCTTGGTGCCTACTACTGGTATTTGGCGATAGCGATCGCATTCTCCACCAAAGGCCAGAAGGATCTGCAGCAAAGAGTGGCGCCCGGAGTTTTACTGAAACCTTTAATCAATGCTGCTGCTTTTCCCATTTCCTTCCGCCGGCCCATGCCATCGCCATCTCAGACAAAAGCGATCGCTGCCGGGAAAAAATGGGCCGCTAGAGAACGTCTCCGTTAATGATTGTTTTGCACCCTCGGTATGTGCTTGGTATGTATTAACTAATGGGCTCATGAGATAGATAGCGCAGCATCTCGGCGTTTCGTAACAAATGGTAGTAAAGATTCCGGTTGGATTTCGGAACAAGGGGTCGTCTTTGACAGGCGCGAAACCATGGAGAAGTTTTATAGCGTCCGCTGATTCCTTGCTCGACGCAACCCCTAGCGTCAAGAAAACTACCGGAAAATCCGTCAACACGTTATCAATCTGTATGTACGGAATATTTATGCATGTCCTCTACATATAATATCAATAACCTTTCTCGCCGTGACGCCGTCCATCCAGATTCCAGTGTTAATAATACATTAGACAAGTGGATACCGCCGTGAAGCGATAACGAGGCTTAGAGCTCGAAGAAAAACCGGGGTGTAGAGTTCAAGAAAGAGGGATGGGGAAACAGGCAAAGAGAACAGAAGACATGCAGGTCAAAAACATGAGACATGCAGTCTAATTGGGCATTCTAGGAGCGCCCGTTGGTAGTCGTGAACATCATCGCACCGTTGCATCGTCGCATTGCATGACCTATAAGCTAGTTGATACGGACTTCTCCGTGGACCGTTCCTACAATGGGTTATGTGATCATAGTTGACCGGAATACCTAGGGAGAGTAGATCTGCTGGAGGCCTTACAGAGCAATAACTAATCTTGGATCTCCTCTGGTCTGGACTCTGCGCGCGCCATGTATGACAATATACATAGCTATATTATCCAACACTTAATAAATGACTGACGATGGCTAGAATATAATTATAGCATAACACGGCGTGAGGGTAAACTGCCACAGTCTGGATATGGGAAAAGAAAGGAGGAGAAATTACCTCAACTGCATTAGTTAGCCTAAAGCTTTACTGTTATTATAATCTATTATTACCTATGTTTTCCGAACTTAGGGCTCTCCTGGCTGCTTTCTAAGTTCAGTACTATTAATGTCGCAAACAAAGACAGCCGATGCGCCATCAGGAAAGGTGATGATATGTCTCTCGTGCTCTGCTGCGTGCTACTGATTCCAATAATTTCAAGAAACAGAAATTAACAATAATATAATACCATAATGGCACGTTTTTCGCACTTTATATCTCCGAGGAAACGCCTTCGCTGCCTTCCATCCCTATGATATGACCACCAGCCGTACGTATCATAGATAAATTATTAGCACATAGTTTGTTTTGACTACCGAACCGAATCCTGATTCCTGCGGGATTTGAAATCTTTCAATTACACCTACAAAGGCCATCGATATTATCCAATAGAAATGACATGATAATGCCACCGGGTTTTGTTGGGGAAACCCAAAATTTCACCTTCACGTATGTAGTTACTCGAGAAGAGCAAAGGCCATACTATACTGTATCATAGTTTGTTCTATGTACGTACTTTTACTATTGTGACGAGATGGAGATCTCCCTCGGCGTGGCGAAATGACGTGGATTTACCGTTTAGCCATCATATTTTTATTCCTCTCTATGTATTTATTATCACAACATATCATACTTCTATATAGTAAGCTTCCTGTGATTCCGGGGGTGTCTCCCGCCTTTGCATCAAACGGGGTCTGGCTGTGGAGATATTCGCAGTCGTCCTTTTCTTTCACGATGTCATTTAATTTATTTGTGGGGCTGGATCAAACAGTGTTTGCCTAAGGGTCGGGGGGAATCAAGCATTGCCCATGTGTGGGTAGTTTAGAACCGTAAAAGCCAAGCGAAGGAGCGATCAATACAATATTCATAGGTTGAGACAGCCTCGATTGGGTTCGCAATTGCTCTCTTTCTACTAATTTCTCCTGTCTCTTTTTAAATTCTCTTATCACGGAGAAGACAGCCCTTATTGGACCTGCGTACTAAGCTGTGCTACTATTATATGGCCATCTGACGAGTCTTAATTCGGATGATTTGCCATCGGCGCACGACAGCAGCCGAGTTAAGATATTACTCAGGATCCACAAAGGGTCTATGGAGGACCTGGAATTCGAGAGAAGCTGAAAACGCCCGATGTGAGCCGATCTTTCTCTCTCGTATATATGATATTCTCCTGAGAGTTAATAATAACGGACCTGCTCGGATATGAACTGAG
Organism: Elaphomyces granulatus; assembly: GCA_002240705.1. NCBI lineage: Eukaryota > Fungi > Ascomycota > Eurotiomycetes > Eurotiales > Elaphomycetaceae > Elaphomyces > Elaphomyces granulatus. The sequence goes on from NPHW01003354.1 coordinate 24,325, forward strand.
TACCTATACAGTCTCTTTCAAGAACTTTAAAAGTAATGTGACTGGTAAGTCCGTACCCAGTTGACTTCCGCGTATATACGAGGTAATTACGTGCATACGTGAATACGAAAGGCGTCCTGAGTTCCTGACACCGAAGGAAGCTACAATATCGCGAGTCGTTTGACGGAAGACTGTACTATGGCAATTTGATTCTGACATCTTTAGAATATATTTCTTTGTCCTGCAACAAAGTCGGCATGTTGGGTTAATGCGCCGTGCCTTCCTATTCGCATCTCTGGCTTCAGTCTCATATCATATTTATTATTACACGGTGAATGGTGAAGCAAACTTCTGCACGGCAGCCTTCTAAACAACCGAATATCCACCGAGTCGAATGGTCCTCGTTTTCCTTTTGGTCCTTTGCAGCAAAACAAGAAAAAGAAACCATAAAGGAGTTGTTGTATATTGAAATACATTCTTGAAATGCATTCAATTTAGGCAACGAAATTCTGAAGGTGTCAGATATTTCCAACAACAAGTTACAACAACAACAACAGTAGCAGGAGCAACAACAATGACAAATCCATTTATTATTGCCCTGACGACGCCGAGGGGAGTGGAGACAATGTTGCAAGCCAGGGTTGTACTGCATTTTACACCGTACATCGTTTTGGCGGTGCCTTTCCTGGAATGAGTTCCGATTTCACACTGAGGTATGACAGGCTTTGTAGCGAGCCTCTCCATTTTCCATACCCAGGTAGCGGGTCGGCGTCATCATGTCTGGCCAACCAAAGCGCGTCGGATGGCTCATTGAGCGCTCGGAACAACCGTTGGCATCCGCAGCGGCTGCCAGCTGGCGGATTGTTCGGTCAGCGATACTGGATGATGCTGTGGGAATCGGCGGATAGCACGGGAAGTACTGGTATGTAGTAAGCAATCGTCGAAGGAAGAAAAACAAAAGTTAATGACCGCAAAAGATGAAATCATACCTAGGTAATGATTGAGAAGATGAAGAATAATAGGACCGAAAAAGGTATGTATCATAGAAGGAGGGAACGGTGAACCCATCCTGTAGTCCAGACAGAAATCGGATCCACTCCAGTCGCATCCTGCCGAGGTAGCTGTAGCAGGTTGATTCAGATGATCTTTTATTTATGCGGCCCATAAGGAATACAGGCAAAAGGCGGTAGTATACTAGGTAGTAGTCATCTTGTGGGAAAATCATTTGATTCTATTTCTTCGTCGACTCTTAAGCTGTTTTATGAACGTTCTTTTCCAGAAAACGAGTAATACATATGTAAATGGAAAACAGTCCACCAAAAAAAAAAAATTTGCAATCGCACTGCCCAGACCTAATTATCTTGTGAGGATGAAGGCACGAAATGGTATCCCATACACATCCTTCGGGGTAAGGTTTCAAGGGGGATCTCTCGCATCGCGATGTGTAAATGAAGTCTGCTAGCTCGAGTATGATTCTACTACGATATTACTATTGCCTACCTAACCTACTTGTCACGAAGTCAGTAAAGTAAAGCTGCTGCATATCATACTAACCGAAAGAGAAAATATTCACACTCTGGAGTCTGCAGAGTCCAGACTGCAGTCCAGGCCTCGTTAATAAAAACCGCCAGCAGACGCCAGAAACCTTCAATAAGGGCAAAGAGGGAGGTCGTCAGCCTGTCACTACCTGAGTACCTAAGAGATCCAAAACAACACTCACCCTACCTATGTAGGTAGGTAGAGTGCAAAGAACACGACGACTAGCCAGACATGTCCAACCCAATGGATTTTGCAACGCTTTGAATGCCTCCGTACATGTTCATCAAGGTAGGGAGGTATAAAATATATATGTTATCATATTCATATACATTTTCCCTAAAGTCGTCATTACTAATTTTCCAAAAGTCTCACTTCCAGGTCAACAAACAGTAAATAGATTATTACTGACTACTAAGTCTACTCTACTGTAAGTTAGTAAGTCAACATTATCCTTATAGGTCATACAAGTTGATGGGAATATTAACCAATAACTTAGAAGAAACGAATAATAACAAAAAAGACTTCTACCAGAATGTATGGTATGGACGTGCACGACGCAGACGCGTTTTATAATACTACGACAGCATCGAGTCGTAAACATAATTTTATTATAAAACTTTCTATTTCTATTATACCTTCTCCTTCAATCATTCCCCTTCAATCTTCCTCTTGTGCACGCGTTTACAGTAGTTAACCTTCAATTAAACTTTCTATGGTTTTTGTGTAAGGGAACATTTATTATATATTATAAATATATAGGTATATATATACCAAAAGGACCAGAATCATTGAGTTCAGTTTAGTCACGCCTATATATGAATCATGATACATGTTACTTATTAACTTATTATTATTGGTATCCTTGGTAAATTGTTATTATGGATCCGTAGATGCAGGAGGTTAAAATAAATAATAAGTAGTACCTACCTATGTTGATATATCCCTCACAGTCTAGCTATGGTAGATATCCATCTGTTTTTTTTTTTAGCAGCAGAAACATCATACTATAGTTAGTTGCTGCTTGAATACTACTACTACTTGTTTTTGGTGATGTGGACAAAAACAAGAACAACAACACCATCTTTCGCTGCATTTAATTCCCCATTTTCTTCCATTTCTCTCATCATCCAATGATCAACATAGTACTAATTACTCCCTACAAGTACGCTTGGAAGTTCTCTCTAGTCTTTCAGAAAGAGAGAAATACAGTTGGCTTGACCCATGATGGATCATGGAAGTGCTAAATAATAACAATTCCTCAACATCCTAACCAAGCGATATGATGTGATAGAAGGATTAATTATTTTTTGCGATCACAAAGTATACCATAGGAGTCGGGACAGGTATATATGTGTAGTATAAAAAACATTCACTAATAAACTAATAAATTTCTTGAAAGCTGATGATAATAATAGGTAGGTATGTACTTATATAAAGTCATACTCTTCGTCTTTGTGTTAACGTTGTCGGGTGCTCTTTTTTGGAGTGCACGAAGAGTGTGGGGTAAAAAAAAACAAATCTCTCACTTCGTGGGTAGGTGGATTTTGCTTGAATTTCTGGATGGTGTCATATTTTACTGTTGTTTGTTGCTGATTACATTACTAGGTACTGTGTGGTCTGTAGGGGGCAGATGTCCTCAGCCTGACGCAAATCCAAGCTGGCGACAGCATTCACCTGACGCGAATAATGACATCTCTTTTGTTATGTAGCACTGCAAACACCGGATCCTTAGAGTCCAACTGTGTGATAATCAGATGCTGAAGCAAGGAGCTTTCCATGTGGTGAAATTGCCAATGGACGAACCCAATCTGCATGTCCATGAAAAGCATTTGCCTTGAACTGGATTTATTAAATCATTATTTCTATCTCTTTCATCCCTTTCTATACTATGTGGTCTCGAATCCATACCGAAGGAGCTAAGAAAAACAATGAGAATAATGTCAAATACCTACTAGGTAAGATAAGCTGGAGCGCAAGAACTTCAACAATATTTCTATGAAAAACATAGAAATGTGGAGTTCATTCGAGATACCGAGAGAAGGATATTGTTAGAAGAAAAAAAATGTGCGCTGTACATGTATGTCATACTCGTCCTCAATTACTTCATCTTCTCCGTCATTCTTGACTCCTTCCGGCTACTATATAGGCTCTGGCTACTAACATTCTCCAAACGACAAAGACTAAATGGTCTGCACGAAATGAACCAAAAACCCATACTTCCAGGGAGTTGTCATCACGATACTGTAATTCTTTCTCCATCGCCAGCTATCATCCGCAGATTCGAATAAACAAGCATGAAAGGTAAAGACTTAGACAATCTGTCCCATCTCTTCTGTGAACATCTCGAGCCGTAATGAAATGCTATGCAAATCATATGGTCCCAGAATCCTCATCACCATATAACTCAGTGCGGAGTACATTGGGGTCTGACTTGAGGCCGTAATTGAAACTCGATGAGAGAGTATTTTTTATTTTGATCTCATGGGTTCGGAGATGGCCTCGCCATCTATGCGGGGCTTTGTTCGTGGTTGTTTTTTTTCCTGTGGTGCTGGTGGTGCCGGTGGCGGCGGCGCCTCGATTGCTAAACGTGGCTTCTCCTCATCATCGCTGGAAGTGTCGACTTCCTTCAATGTACGGCGTTCTCGCCGGGCTGCTTGGTTGCGAGCATCTATTTGAGCACCAATCAGCATACTTTCCTTCCATGATCCGAAAGGAACTGCGAGGCCATGCTAACCCCTAACTTCTTGCGTTTTCACGGCATAATTTTGGATTTCTTCCTTTGTCAACACTCGCAAGACAACGACGTATTCAGATCGTTCCTCAAATCGTTCACGACCGGCTTCCAGAGCTGCAGGATTGACCAGACGTCGATCGATTTTGGTCCATCGTGCTCCCGGCGGGATTCCCCTCTTGTGAGCATCCTTCAAGGGAGCCACCCCCTCTCTGATGGGATTTGGTTCCTCAGGGAACTTTTCACGGGGGGGCTTTAGAATGCTTTTGGGGGTAGTTTCGGATTCCTTTGCCTGGGTCGGGGACACCGCAATCAATTGTCGTTGACGAGTTTCGGCGTTTTCAGGAGACGACGGGCTTATCGCAGTGCTATCCTTCAGGCGGCGCCGGGACTTATGGCCCTCCTCAAAGGGGCTCCGACTACCATCGGAACTGCCTGAATCACGTCGTCTTCGAGCTGCTTCGGACTTCGGCTTCGGAAGACCATCGTCTGAACTGGTGTCCTCGGAATCACTGCGACTATGACGTTCAGTTCGTGATCTTCGTCTGCTCTTGCCGTGGGCCTCACTTCCCACACCCTCCGTGCCCTTGGATTTTGCTTTGATCGAACCATCGGGACGGCCGTGCGCAGACTCGATCGCACCTTCTCGTTCCAGGCCTCGATCCGCTCCTCGAGACGACCGATGTCCCTCCCGCCGTGAGGAATGATCATAATCGAGTGTATCTTCCGCATATCCACTTGCCAGCCCAAGCGTCGCAAGCCCCCCCAAAAAAGAGTTCGCGACTTCCCCCGCGCTATGTTTCCGGGGGTCCCGATCATCGCGCCGTTGTCGACCACTGCCCTCTCCTTCGTGGCGGCGGCGATGGCGGCGAGACTCTCGATGGTCATCATGGTCGTCCTTGCGAAAGTCTCGATCCTGGTGGACGTCCACTGGGGTTCGTTGCGATGACCGACGACGGGCCGGGACGGAATCGCGAGTGGCATCGCTATCAGCATTCGTCCGGGCGGTTCGCCGAACGCGGTCATCTTCAGCCAACTTGTCAAAACCCCTCTGGGATGGTGGCGGACCTTGAGCCCTTGACTCCTTCCTTGCTGGCAGCGGTGGCAAATAATCTTCGAGGCCAGTCATGCTGAGTGGTCGTCCAGTGCGATACGGGGCCCGTTGTGATTCGTTCTCAAACTGCTCCCTGGCGTTGGTGTACGAGTAGGCATCATAATAGTCTGGGTCTTCCGCTTTTGTCGGATCTCCATAAGTTGACCAGCCGCTGGGCTGCTTATAAACACGGTAGACACCGCTATCTCGTCGCGCTGCCCTCTCCCCCGCATCCAACCGACCGGTATCGCTCCCGTAACCGGAGCGGTAGCGTCGATTGCGACCATACCCCGAAGAGGCGGGCATCAGGTATCGCTCCGCCTCGTAAGATGATCGGGGTGGCAATGGGCTCGCCGATCCATCGTAAGCGGACGTGATGACAGGTGCCTGCGTGTTAGCTGGGGGTATTATCACACTCAATGGACGTCGATTTGGATCAGCGATGGAGGATGTACTGCTTCTTGGCCTTTGACGTATGGCGTACTCTGTTCGGAGCTTGGCGGACTGGCCAGGATCTCGATAGGTGGTTGACGAAATTCGCTGCGCTTCCAGCTGGCCGCTCCGATAAGGGGCATCCGAGACTCTTTCGGCGGCGGAAACGGGAGAGAGATATCCATCGTATCCGTAACGGCTGGTTGGGGAGCCGATTGTTGACACTGTACCCGTCGACGCGCGCATCGGATCAACTATGCGTCTGCTGCCCGGGGAAGAAGAACGGTAGCGAGATGAATGGTTCATCTTGAGAAAGAGGATCCTCCTCAACCTTAAACAGAATGATGTTGGATGGTGGGATGATTGGGGATCTGAAAGAAAGCCAAGAAGAATAAAAGAAACGAACAAGACCGACAGGGATGATAAATAAAAGGACAGAATCCGAGGCAAAAAAAAAAAAAAGAAGTTGAAAGGATCCGAGAATATACGTAGTACCCCGCACAAACAGGGTCCAAAGAGGCAGTTCAGTATGATAGCTTCCCTCCGTCAGGCTGCTTGTTGATGAAGAGATGCCTTGATAGGTGTGAGCGTGTTGTGGGGAGGGGGGGAACGAAGGGGAAAGAAATGAAAAGAAAAGGGAAGAAAACTGTTGCTGTCAGCGATTGCACCAAGAGCCCTTCTTCTTATGATACAAGATAGTACTAGTTTATGTAAGCCTGAGGATAATTTGAAGGAAGCTTAAGTTTATGCTAGGAAGGATAGGTATATAGTTTTATTCTTTCGTGGTGGAGTTGGTTAAATTGGATTGGATCCATCATCCCATAGTTATGTACAAGACAGATGCTGGACGGGTATGCCCATCCGAAATCACCATATATGATATCCTATAAGGGCCCAGGCTGAGGTCACAGTTACTATAATAAGATAGATATGTATATGTAATAGATATGATGATATGTTAGTCCCGGTGTGTTGGTTGACGGGCCGATAGATAAACGTTTGTATCAATGCTATCTTCAGCCGCTGCTCATCACATGACACAAAGTAACTACATGTATAACTACATAGAAAGTGGAGATTTATCTCCGCAATCTGATAGGTACTGTACCGCCTAGCGGCTGCGGGGCTAATACCTAACCGCTTTTAGGCTCAATTGATAAAAAATAAAACGCTAAGCTATTTTGACCTGCGGACGCTAATATAAAAAAAACCCGTGGACAGAGCCCGTGTGACCCGTTGACGTTGATGACTCAAGTCTTGTTTTTTTTTTCTATCTACATTGTCTACCTTTTGTAACTATGTAGACAAATCCTAAACTAATAAACAACCAAAGGATATCTCCAGTTCAGGGTTGTTCCATAAAACAATTGAACAAATCAACATCGGTACACAAGAACTCAAAGAATTCGCTCCATGATATCATAGTTAATAGTTAACCACGTGTGTGCGGATATAACCGTACCGTACCGTGATTCAAGAGATGCTTAATTTGACGTCAGACAAGAATTCACATCAAGTCCGTAGCAATATTCCAGTGCTCGAGCTTTTAACAATTGCGAAGTGTCTAGAATCGAAACGGTCAGCGTGGTTGTATGTGGACTTCTAGCAACCCGGATTCTGTATCATAACCTAGATTACTCAGTATTCTAATTGACAAAGATTCTCCTGGAGCGGGATTTCAAACCGAGTCAGGTGCTCACTAGAGATGCTGCTGAGTTTTATGTAGTAGACCATCATGATAAATTTACGAGGCAAAAAAGACTTCTCCGTCGGGCGTTATTAGTAACATCTCTATGATACTCTGACCTACACGTGGGGAACGGTGGCTTTTTGCCGCTGATCTTATTGGAGTCATTTCCTTCTTGGACTGGTATAAAAGTAAGGAGGCTTGCACATTTTTAAGTTGAGCCTCATGAGTGAAGCCTTTCAACAACCGATTGCGATTAACGGGATGTTTTAATTTTGATCCAGATGATTTTGATCCGCAATTCCGGATTACATATTTTGTAAGACGATACAATTCTTTATTCTTAGAAATTAACCACGTATATCCAGATTATATGTAGATCTACAGCTCGAAGCTGAGATCAGTATATTTTAGTGCTGACAAACAGCCCCTTCGTGCGTATCTACCTATCATAGGTATGTACTATGCACGTTAGAACCCTACCTGTAGCATGATCTCATCTCAAAACGAATATAACTTCTCATTACTCGAAGTGACTCAGTCCTTGTTATCATAGCATTACGAATATCTTGATTCTCCGATAGCTCCGACCTGCCAGATATGATAGTTACCTACCTAATATGTAGTTATTATTGCCGAGCTTATATCATAATAGCGGTGATGTACTAGTCATCTTGTATTCGATCTGGGCGCTCTCCTGCATATATTAGATTTCATCTTCCGGCCAACCATAGTTTACTACTCTTAGTTTGGGTTCTGCAGCCTGCAGATCAACTTCACATGAACCGCCCTCCATCATGTTCTTTAACGTATACACCAAGGGCTTTTCGAGATCATATCCAGAATTATGATTACTCACCTATTATCACCGTACCAGGATGATATCATTCCAGTGAGACCGTGACGTAAGTTTTTTCTATTCGCCTCATCCGTAGACGCCTTGCCGGTGCAATTCCATTCCCCTCGATTTTGAAGCAGGCTAGAGTCTTATGGTTGCTGACATGTGCTAAGGCAGCAGAGATTCAGAGACATTTTCTCGCAGGCCCTTGATTGCGTAGTCACGATTCTCTCGAGCATACCTTTTAGAGTGATATCCATGTGATTGAGTTCGCAATGAACTTTAGAGCCTGCCAAATGCTATCTTGATTCTCTCCTGGGTCTCACAGACTCGGGCCACGAAATCAAGCTGTGAGGAAAGAAGATGTCGCGCGCAGCAATATCAATCAATACGAATCAAGGATGAAGAAGGGGGAAAACTAACTCTCTGAATTGCATTTACATCTCTGCTTTCGTCGTTCACAGTTGTCAGACTCACAACAGCGTTTCGGAGTACAATTGCTATTGTGATCTTTTCTCCCTCTGCAAGAATCACACCTGGTTCCTTTGATGTAGTCCCTGCATTTCGAGCATGGCCCACCGCTGTTTACGATGCCTTCGCTAGACTAGGCAGCTCCCGCTCCTCCAACGTTTTTTGAATTCCATTTGGGATCTCTTCGATCAGTCCCGTAGCAGAATCTTCCTCACCGAGTCCCCGTAGAACATTTCTTGAGTGATAAGAGTGGCTCCCCTTTGTACCAACCATTTTGGAGAAGAGGCTGCTGCTCCTTGCCCTTTGTTGATCTTTTCAACGTGCAAAGCGTATTCAGCGTATATTGAATCTTGTTGTATCCTGAAAGAAGAACAAAAACTGATACAACAAGACAACGTTTAAGTCGGAGAGAGAGATGACACTGATTCAATTAGATTACAGTTCCGTTCCCCGATGAAGCCGAAAAAAGTCATCCTTTCTGTATTTAAAAGACTCCTCCCAATATTATGTTTCGCTTCAAAAACCTTTTCTTCCGTTCCTTCACACAATGATACTATCTCAGTTTTTTGTCAGCCAATCGGCCTTATGCATGTCCGCACGGCAAGCCACAGAATCATTTGGACCTTGAGATGTCTACGTAGTCCTGTCAACTTGATTTCTTTCTCTTCAGCTGGCTAGGACAGCAAACGGATTGCTCGAGCATCCCGGTAGGCAGCCGGAAGAGAATACAGAGTTCCCGAAGAGATCTAGGGAAAGTTATTCGGTTCTCGGAAACACAAGAAAGGCCAACCGAGGTGTTTCAACATCTGCCCGAAGACTCGTTACAAGATCAATGCCCGCACTTGCTCCAGTCCGGTGAGGTGCGGAATCAACTGTCGCATCTGCCTCTAAATGTCTTACTAATTTTACGGTAAACTACCAGAACGAGAAAGGAATTTCCGTCGGCACATGATAAAGGTTTTTTACCTGTTCTGTCAGTTATTCGGAGACTGATGACACACCAGCCATCGGATCGTATCACACCGTCTGAAGCACTTGAGGGTTTGAAACAAAAAAGCTCCTCTCCAAAGCGCGGTCGATCACGCAGCTGCACTGGCGGCAGAAGACCGTGGTGGATGCACCAAACCACCTGAAGGAACTTTCAAAAACGTCAATGGTGCCGTCTGTGCCACAAGTCCGTGTTAACACTTAACATACATGATACGGAATCCCGCCATCGCTGACGATCACCCGCGAACATGGAGCAATGGCAAGCCGGACGCAGACGATGGGCCAGATACGATGTTCGAACCTGATCGTATTGACGCCAATTGAACAACCCCCTGTTTCCCATTTCCTGCTTTCTATCATTGAAACTCAAGGAGAATTTAATATAAATATATGAGATTTGCTCGAACTCTCCTCTCAATATGTATAGTTACTACATAGCATGCATCATGGTAGCAATTAAAAGAACGTTGAATCTGAGGTCTGTATCATACTAAGCAGCAAATGGAAATCAAAGCAGATGACAACCTGATTGCCCTGGAACTCTGTACTATGTACCAACGGAGTAAAAGGGCCGGTGCGTCTGGGTTGGATTGCCCTAGGAACGAGTGGAAGGGAATGCCCCGGATACCTCCTTACCTCTTACTTACCAATACAGACAATATTTCTATTCTACAACACAAATTGCTCTCTACCTTTTTGACGTTATATTCAACAAATTCCAAGGTTCTTTCTTGGCGATCTATGATCATCATTTGGGAAGAATTCTCTTGGCAGCTCTATAGTCAAATTATTATAGAGAAACTATGGCTCATCACACCAAAAAGCTAAGCACACAATCATGTCCTGCGCAAACTGGGATAGGGCAGCGTTGTTCGAAGAGGCAGACACACAGGACTACAGAGATATGGTGTCTACGGCGAGGGGAATTCAGGCAATCACTAGGTGGATGATTAGCTACGGTATCCTTTGAGCAATTCAATCTGTGTAGACACCAATAGTTGGAGAGATAGGGGAATTGAGGTGGCAGGAGGCGGTTGATGTCAGAAGGCATTCAATGCTAGTCACAGAAAACACTTGCAGCCAACTTTATGAGAAAATTTGTTTCTCATAAAGGCAGTTATAGCTGTTATGGGGTTTTTGGTCGTGAATTTGTCTAGCGATTGTCCCTCTGGGCGTATAATAGCCATAAGAATAGGGTCCAAGGATTCCCAAACCCGAGGCTATTTGGTCTTTGTTGAATGTTCCTGATCCTTGAAGCAGCATAACTTTTTTCTCGATGAAATCTCGAAGAGGTCTGCTTCCTGTATAAATTCCGGGTTTGTTTAATACGCTTAGTGAACGCCACGACTGAGATTGTTTTTGGGTCGTATAGTATGACATCCTCTGGTCTCAGCTTTCTGTCCCGACCACGGCTGGGAGAACGAGATGAGGATCTGTTCCCATTGCGGCGGTGATGACGGCGGGAGTGATGCCCGCCGACGACATCCGTCACTGCCAGCCTGAGTGGGACGAGTCAGATGACGGTGGTCCGTTATCTAAGTGCCGAGTTTTGAATCCTTCATTTCTACGAGGGCGACGTTTATTACTGTCCTCCGAATCGGAAGAGTCCCAGCGATCATGTCTCCTCTGACCATCTGTTTTAGATTTTCCGTTTCTAGCCCCTCGTTGACGTTCTAAAGGGTAGAGGGGTTTGTCGCGATTTTGGAATAATGGGATTGCGGACGTTATCTTTAGACTTTGACGTGATTAGATCATTTCTGGGATCATCGTTGTTTTCAAGATCATCGTCTCTCTCGGATAGCGAGTAGAATATGCGAAGGTTGTTCAAGTCGGAAAACTTGACTCGATCATATGCATCACATGCGCTAATGACTGAATCATGGGCATATCATACTCGCAATGTGCGATGCCACTGCATAGCAGCGACGCCATGCTATTGTCATCCTCTTTGGCGAGCAGTTTCAATTTCGTAGGCTTATCTCAGAAACCCAGACCCACACAGCGTATACACTAATCTTATTCCATTTCAGCAGTTTGGCGCTAAATGTGTGGTGATGAGGCTAGTAGTGTGGTGGCGCGACGGTGTAATCTTAGCGCATGTAGCGCCGCCATGAGTGGTGAAATCGGTGGAGGGTGCCCCACTTAGCGTAACTGGCTATGTAGCACCCCTCCCACCACTCAGAGCCTTCCAGTTTGATACAGAAATTTTACATACGGCATACCGTAAAGTCTTTGATAATTCGTTCAGAGCTAGCAGTTTAGACTGGGCTTTGAGTGGTGCGAGCGGTGCTAGTTAGTGGGGCACTCCTCCACCTTTCCGGGATCTCACCACTTAGAGCCTTCCAAAAACCCAGTCTAAACTGCTAGCTTTGAACGAATTATCAAAGACTTTACGGTATCGCAAAGCGTTACTGTCGAAAAGATTCGTCTCACCGTCTGAGATTCCGAGATAAAGCTTTCCCCAAATGATGGGTTCCAAACTGGATCTGTTATTCCACTTGTTAGCACAATTTTAAAAAAGCGTCCTGTACAAAGTACGCACCCTCGACATCTCGGCTGTAAAAGGGCCTTCTCTGAAAGATCGATCTTCTGACGGATTTTGATCGATCGGATTTTTCGAATGAATGAAGTGAAGTACCCCTTCGTTACTGGTTTCAGGGTAGTCGGGCATCATGAGATGTTCCTGAACCTCTGTAATGGTGACCTTATTTTTGCCATTAGAGCTAATAATAGCTCCGTGCTCGCCGATTTCGGTCCGTATAGGTAGCACATGCAGTAAGCACATGGGTACAGAAAAGGGGGAAAGAAGCATTAGTACCTGGTCAAGACCCATGGGCAGTGGAATAGCAGATGGATCTTCATCGGTTGCACTCTCCTCTGATTCAAAACTGGCCACAGTGCTATCATCGTCATCCGATTCATGGAACTCCTTTTCCGACGATGATCCCTTGCTACTAACAACAGGGCACACTCCCTTTTTCCCAGCAGGGCTTGCTCATCTTCCTTTCTCCATTTCATCTCATTGCTTGTTTTCATCACTACATCGTGTCTTTCAAGATCTTCCACGCCGTTTCCTTGCCTCTATGCTATTTTCCTGGTAAGAATCCTCTTCCTTCTATTGAAGAAATAATAATATCACTTTACACCCGTTTCAGGAAATATATCG
>NPHW01003356.1:0-13406 GCA_002240705.1 Elaphomyces granulatus
GCCTGAGCATCCAGACTCCCTGATCAGTATGTGGAATTTATCTCTTACCTTAAAGGACCTTCGCCGACATAATGAGGCTTTATCTATGCTTCAAGCTTGTGTCCAACTCCAAAACCAACGACTGGGTCCTTCACATCCCAACACTGTTGCTGCTACAGCCACTCTGAAGCAATGGCAAAGCCGTTTCAAAAACCCTTCCATCCAAGGACCAGCTTCTACTGGCTGATCGTCGCTCCCGCACAGATAAGATATCATACATATCCAGAGCAATCTCCACTGTCCATGGAGCAATCAAGTCCAAAAAGGAGAAGTGAGTTATCGAGACTTCATGAATCGTTCCTTCTCGTACCCTTATGCATCCTCTTTCCTCGTCCAGAGAGATTTTCTGTAGCTAGCGCAAACACCTCTTGTCTTTTTATTTATAGTTTTAGTGTTCTGAGACGTTGACTTGATCTTTGCTTACAGTGATTTATATTTCATACTCCTTAATGTGTCCTTTTTCTATTTATTATTATAGGTATGATTTGTATAGATAGAAATGGATGCTGTATAAGTATTTCACCTCGATACATATGCAGTAGGTAGAAATAACTATAGAGTCTGCAGTGCTATATCTCTCCATGAGACACAATTACTAGGAATCAGTTGCCTAAGTAGATCTCATCTTTTCCCAGTTTCATCGATCACTCAATTAGGATTCTAGAATTAAGGTAAAAAAAAAGCCATATTGTAAACATAAAGAAGGAACAGAAGAAAAAACGGATATATTGAATATGAATATGTACACCAAATTTTCATGGATCTTATCCCAGCTAGAAATAAGTTATAATTATAATATGATATATATAAGTACGGAAGCATGACGAGCAGACGGCACGATAAAAGGTATAAACTTCATTCCAAACCATGATATGATAGATCTAGATCCATGATATGATATCTATATGTAAGCTTAGTAAGCTAATAAAGTCCCCCCTCATTTCCCCTCAATCCGCTAACTACCGGACCAATCATCGACAACACTATTTAGACATACTTCTACCTAGATAGCCAGCCTGAAGAAATGTTTAATCATATCAGATGCATGTTCACATAAAAATGACGACAAGATATGATGATAATGATACGTATGACTACTAACTAAATGGAAAAATGGGACACTTGAACATTGGTTATCGACTCCATGCATGAACATTAATTGAAACTCGATTGAGCTCGACATCGTTAATATTTTTTCCCCCCCCCTTTATCGTGACGAACTTGAAAGATTGGCAAGTAAATTATAAAGCTGTTCGGGTTCAATGGATATCGATATCGATTTCGATACTGCTATTGCTACTCTGAATCTGCAGTTGCAAGAGCTAAAAAATCTCCTTCAAAATGGCAGAGCAGGAGCGACTACTAATAAGGACTTGGAGTTCGCAATCAACCTGCAAATTGATGAGTATCAACGACAAGTCCGAGCCTTAATCCATCAAGTACAGTACGGCCCGGCGACGGCGACGGCGACGGCGACGGCGACAGCGACGGCGAGCCAGAGTCCTACTACTACTACTACTATCATCAATAATAATATCAGTACTAGTACTCAGGCTATGCAATTGCCGGCTGGCAATGGCGGCAAGATAGCATTATCACGCCTTAACGATGAAGAGAGGAGCTCTTTACAGGGTAGATTTTCGGCTCGTCGACTTGCCCTTCTGGCAGCAAAAACACTCGGGAAATCGATCGGCATATCCGGCAGATTCGGCAGAGCTGGCAGAGCTGGCAGAGCTGGTAAAGCTGGCAAAGCTGGCCGGGATCATTTGCAAGGCAGCAGCAGCTCATCTTCAGTCTCTCGCCGCAAGTTGAAGTCGGTGAAGGAGAAGCCGTCCTCACTTAAGCCAAAGACGGTGAAGGCTGAGAAGAAGACGAAGAAGAAGAAGGAGAAGAAGAAGCCGCCGCGGACGAAGGCATGCGTTTCCTGCATGGAAGCTCAGCCGATGCGGCATGTCGTGCAAGCACCATGCTCTCATCACTACTGCCGGGGCTGCATATCCACGCTGTTCGACAAATCCACCAGCGATGTATCGCTCTTCCCAGCCCGATGCTGCGGCCAACGGATCCCAATCTCGCTGGTCAGAAAAATCCTCACCGCGCGCTTGATCCGATCGCTGAAGGAGAAGGAGGCGGAATTCGCCGTTCCCGCTGCGGCTCGCATCTACTGCGCCCAGGCCACCTGCGCTTCCTTCATTGCCCCCAAGTTCAACATTGTCGGCGAGAACGTTGCAGTCTGCCCGTCGTGTTCGAAACATACCTGCTCGCTGTGCAAGGGGCCGGCGCATGGAGGAGCCGATTGTCCGAAAGACTTGGATCTCCAAAAGACTCTCAAGATGGCCGCGAAGGCTGGATGGAAGCGATGCTATAATTGCCGAGCCGTCGTGCAGAGAACTTCCGGATGTCCAAGTATGATGTAAGTCATTATACATACATACCACCCTTTTCCATATTATTATTATTACTAACACATATATAGGTGTCGATGTGGAGCGCATTTCTGTTACCATTGTGGCATGAAATACGCCGAATGCAAATGCAGCGGACGCGGAGGGTGAGTTGCGCCGCCACACCTGCAGATTCATCATTCATATATATCATTATCACTACAGGCTGGACTCAACAGCTCCAGCTGGCGATCGACACCGAGTTGAAGAATGAATCTGAAGTTGTTGATCTTTTTGCAAAAGCGAACCCAAAAATCTCATAATAATAGTGTCGTCGTCATCCGTCATCTGGAGCCTGGAGCCTGGAGCTTGGAGCCTGGAGCTAATAACAATAACAATTGGGAACTGGACCTCAGCTCGATTTGTTTGTCGACATATAATCAGCACGGAGAAATGGGGAAATTTTTTTTTTTCTTTCTTTCTTTCTTTCTTTTTTTAAAACAAAAAAAAAAATCTTACATTTGGAATGATTGGATGAATCAATCAATCTACCCAGAAGGGGCTGGAACAGGACCTCAAAGAAAATATATGAGTGGATAGGATAGTAAACAGATGGATCAAGATTTAATACCTACCTAGATTTTTTAACTCGATTTCAAGTGACACTACTATCATATAATTATACCTTCAGACTTCTGCTTCAGTTGCTTTCTTCAGGTATATATATCTAATCTTTACGTGAGGAGGATCAGATATGCATGTGATATAACTAACCTTCAGAATGGTGTTGTAATCATATAGGTTGATAAATTAATCGATCTCTTTCCGAACCGTATGTATGTACATGTACAACAATTGCATTTATATGAAAAAGAAAAAGAAAAGGAAAAAAAAAGGTACAAGATGTTCCAGAATCTCTCGTCACGCTTGTCTGGGGTCATCTTGCAGAAGGGGGAACGGCGCTTGTCTATTCTCACTCATTTTTGAATGTATTACTCCAGGTCTATCTCTCCGTTCTAGATGCATCAACCGCAACGGCCTTAAACGCTGCTATCAGATCGCTCTTCAAGTCCTCCCAGTTCTCAAGTCCCACGCTGATCCGCATTAGCCGTCGGTCGACCCGGTCATCTGACAGCGCCCGCCACTCAATCAATGTCTCAACACTGCCCAGACTGGTCGCGTGGTGGAAAAAGGTCAACTTGCTCGGCAGTTCCCGAGCCATGTATTCTTCTTTCATGACCATGGAAAACACGGACCCGTAGCCGTTCGGCATCTGTTCCTGCAGCCATGACATGTCGTTCCTCTGGAGACTGGCATGTTCCACCTGATAGACTGCACCCTGCACAACAGCCCCATCACTCTCTGGTACCGGAGACTCGGCTTTTATCGCCACATCAAGCCAGGACACCAGCCGTTCTGCGTTTTGACTCTGGCGCTGCACACGGACTTCGAGGGTTCGCAGACTGCGGACGCCGAGCCAGCTCTCCAAATTCCCCATGATGCTACCCAGAACAGCCCGGTCTCTCAGCAGCTTCGAAACCCACTCCTTGCGCTGTGTGACCAGGACGCCACAAAGGAGATCACTATGGCCGCCAAGATACTTGGAGCCCGAATGCAGGACCACGTCTGCTCCCCATTTGAATGGATCTTGAAGGCCCGGCGGAGCGAACGTGCTGTCCACAATGAGATACACGCCGCGCGAGTGCGCCTTTTCAGCGTAATGCTTGATGTTGAACGCTGTGCCATGAGGGTTGAGCGGGGTCTCTAGGAAGATTACATCCCCGGCTTCAAGGTCATCCGGCGAACAATCCAGATCCAACTTCTGTAGCCCTGTCAGACGTGAAATCAACTCCACCACGTCATGGCACCCATGGTAATTTTTCCCGATCGAAATACGGCGGGGATTGAAGAACACCAACGCCGCATGCAATGCAGAAAGACCGGAACCGTAGGCCAGCACATGGCCCTTCATAAGGGAGGAAAGGATGGTCTCGAATCGCGTCGTATTGGGCGATGTTATACGCGAGTAAATATGGGACTTCAGATCGACCCGATGTTCCTGAGAGTGTGCCGTTGATAAACGTCAGAGCTGCCGCCACATTGCACTCATTGGACTTCTTGACTGCATACTTTAAGGACCAAATCCTCCGGATTGTCGTCGTACCTAAAGGTGGTGGACAGGTGAATTGGGGGAGCCACGTCCGTAGTGGCATTCACGACATCGTCGGCATGGAGGGCGAGTGTGGACAGAGCCGGTTCTAAGGAAGAGGGGGCCATGGAGCCACAACACAAGGTATATCATACAATGAAAGAGGTGGCAAAAGGAAAAAATATAAGAAAATTGGTCCCATCCCAGGATGATGGGCGATAGCAGAGGGGGTTTTCGTCCGATAAGCACGCACGCGCTAAGCATGGGCTCGGGCCGGAACGTCAGTTGTTCCTGCATAATTGACTTCCGAAGTTATTCCGAACACGACATCAACAAACAGTATAAACTGCGATGGCCCTGGCAGAAGCTCTCAGCTTTCGGGGAGAGGTCGACAAGGTGTCTTATCTCCGGAGTGATCCCATTCGGGATGGCTCTTTAATCGTCCCGGGGACCAGGGCAAGAAACTTGGTTTTATCTGTAGCCGTTCGGAACTTATGAGCTTGTGAATGAATGGAAAACAGGGATAGGGGAGAAAGGCCTTACCGGTCTCTGACTCAAAGGTAATGCTGATATCATCATGCTCCAGTGGGTACTCCGGGCTATCCAAACAGACGAACCGCGAGGTGTTGTCATCGTCTGTTCGGGGCAAAGCGAACTTGGCGTCGACGATGCGAAGGCCCGATTTGCCGTAGCGGCTGAACATCTCATATGTGTCCATGCTCTTCAGGATAAAGTTCATACAGGTGCCGTGGCCGAACTCGCTAAAGAAGGCCAGGAGCTGGAGCGTTTTATGTTGTTGCACCACCTGAACACGTGCAGAGTTGGTTTCCCATTTTTTGTGGATGGGAACAACCGTCCTCCGTCGCGAAATAGCAAACGAGGCAGCCATCCTTAATAAAGGCAGTCAGTCTCTCGTGCGTGCCCAGAATGATAGAAAACTAGGATCGGAATTGTACCCATCAAAGAGGACGTTGAATCCCGTCACTGCGGCCTGAAACCGATGAAGCCCTACAGAGGACAAAGGTCAGCCACGCGTAAATCGCTAGTCCCATATAACAACCTACCCTCTAACGTAGCAAATTCATATCTCCAGATCATGGGTCTGGACTTGGCTGTCTGGAGAAATCCGGTCAATCGCTCCGGAAATTCCTTTCTGACCAGATTTTCGGCCACGGATACGGTGAGGTCATCCTGACTGGGTTGAAGGACACTGATACCGGTATTCTTGTTGACGTCCAAAGCGATCCGAAATTCGCCGGGCCCTGCAAAGGAAAAAAAAAAAAAAAAAATTAGGCGATGCAATTTGAATACTTGCAGATTTGGTATCTTACCTAGATTGATCCGATCCGTGACGGTGCCCCAGTCAGTAGTCACCACAACGCGTAGATGTTCCGAGAACACGGTCGGGCCATAGGCATGAGCCGGATGTGGTGCCAATGCCTGGTCGATTATTGAAAGACGTCCAGACGTAAATTGGAGGTGAGTGGTTGCGAAATCACCTTCCTTCCGGTCAGCCGGCTGCTCGATGGAAAACGACCGGAGAGGGATGTCAGGGATCTGGAATTCCTCGTCTCTGGGCACCATCCCCATCAAGAGAGAATGCATGGTGGTGCGGTCCTGAATCTCCTTGAAGGTCATCACCATGGTGCGGTTTGTCCCATTCTCTTTCACGTTGAGAAGCAATGCAGGCTCGCCGTTCTCGCCTCGGAGGTAACCAAAGACAATCGGGGCCCCGTATCCCAACTCGTGGCAGACACTGCTGAGCGTTTTGACCATCGGGTTCGTGACAACAGCCAACCGGAAGCCCTGATGGGTCTTTCTCGTCCTACTTCCTTCGGTGACAGCCAACGACTTCTCGAATAATCGAACGGCACACAGGGGCGAGGGTTCCGCGGGAAAGGTGGTGGGTGGGCTTGGATCCGTGTACTCAAAAATTTTCAGGGTGGTATCGAAAATCAAGGTCTCTCCAGCACCGGGCCGCAGAATTTCTTGGATCTTGAGCGTATACTTGACGATATTCCAGATCATCTTGAAATCCATTTCTCGAAACACCAGACGTAGCTTGAAACCCCGAGGTAGTTTGACCTGCAAGGTATGCTGCTTCACCTGCCACTCCACATCATCCCAGGTTGGTCCTTGCGTGCGGTCTGATTGGATCATAATGTTGACGAGATCATTCTGACTGGCAATGGCCGCGAGCACGCATGAGTCGGCACGATTTCGCATGATTGATAGTACACAGGGGACACCATATTGTAGTGAGTTGTTGTCGCCAGAGCTAATGTGCACATCCACAAACATGCTCCCATAACTGAAGAATTGGCTGTTGTCTCCAAGTAACATCATCTCCGCCGTCTTGCTCGCTGGTCTTGCCACCTCATCGATCAGCATCGATGTCATCGTGGATCCCGATAGCACGGCAGCGACATCCACGGCAAAAGATGGATATCTCACCCAGAGAGAGGTATCCAGTCTTTGGTCGACAAGGTCGCCTTCGGACCCGACCGCGGGCAGAACTCGGTTTCGATTTATCGACAGCGTTAGCGCGTGTAGTTGTCGTAGGAGTCTTTTTTGTACATTTAACAACTCTGCCAGCCTTTGGTCGCCGGTGGTGCGGATCACCGCCAGTAGCGCATCCATATTCATCTTTCCATATCTCAACACTTCCTGATGCTCCGGGACCATATCTTCACAGATCCACCAAGATTTTCCCAGGTCGGCCACTGCCTGGCTTTCTACGAGACGCCGCTGCCTCAAGCCCTCGTCAGTCCGATCTGTTGTTGACCGCGAACGAACCGATGCTTCTAACTTTGACTTTCCCTTCAAAAACCACCAGGCCGCGGCCCGAATCCATTCCGGCAGCGAGATTTCCATCAGAGGTTTCTGGCTCTCCGCAGCCAATCGAAACAAGGTGTAATAACGCGCCACATGAGTCGTGAATTCCGTCAAGGCATTGTCTCCCACTGTGATCGCCACGGACCGCAGGGATATCTTTGAGGGGAGCGAACTCGCCGCGCTCTTCTCCTCGCGGGTGGGTGGGCGTGGGTGCCATTCCTGCTCTACATCGCGAACGCCCGCCCTTGCGCGTGGCGGAGAACGCTTCTGCAGGGAACCCCCTGGGAACAGAATTGCCGGGACAGTCGAACTCTCCTTGGTCGTCACAATCTTCTGTCGCGGCTCCTGGATTGCTGTCAGAATGGGCATTTCAGACAGAGAACTGATAGGGCTGCCATCGAGGTTGGTGCCTGCGACCCCCTGGGCTGCGAATGCAGGACTCGCGAGCGGCGGAGATACGTGTCTTTGTTGTGGTGGAGACTCCTCTCCTTTTCTTTCTTTTCCTTCCCCTCCTCCTACCCCTCCTTCTGCTGCTATTTCAGTGTTGGGCACGGCCACATCCAAGTCCTCATCTGTTTCTGTTCGCATCATCGCTTGGATACGCCTCGCAAACGAATTAGGGTCTGCCGATCCCTGCAATGATTCCCCTCCTCCTACTCCTTCCGTGGCCATTTCAGTGTTGGGCGCGGCCACAGCCAAGTCCGCATGTCTCTGCAACGCTTGTCCCTCTTCTGTCTGCATCTTCGCCTCGATCCGCCTCGGAAACGAATTGGGGCCTCCTCCTACCCCTCCTTCCGTTGCTATTTCAGTGTTGGCGGCCGCCACAGCCAAGTCCGCACGCCTCTGCAGCGCTTGTCCCTCTTCTGCCTGCATCTTCGCTTGGATACGCCTCGCAAACGAATTGGGGTCGGCCGATATCCGCAATGACAGACGAGATCCTCTGCCGTGCCGGCTCAACGCCATCAAGAAATCTGCATCCTTCATATCTTGCAGCAGCGGTGTCCAGGTGCTCTCCTCCTCGGTCCGTTGTTCATCCTGGCCGCCATTCGT
Organism: Elaphomyces granulatus; assembly: GCA_002240705.1. Lineage (NCBI taxonomy): Eukaryota > Fungi > Ascomycota > Eurotiomycetes > Eurotiales > Elaphomycetaceae > Elaphomyces > Elaphomyces granulatus. The sequence goes on from NPHW01003356.1 coordinate 8,458, forward strand.
AGTGTCAACCATCAACGGCGGGGCTTGAGTCTGTTGCTCATCAGGGCGGCGATGTTGTTCCTCGTCTGCCGCTTGTGCGTCGATCCGATGTCGACCGAGTGAAATCTCAATGGTCGGCTGTTCCGTCTCGTCTCCTCCCTCCCCAATGACTTCCGGCTCTTCCTGGCTGAATGCGACTTTCAGGCCCTTCCGGCGAGGTTGCTTCTTCTTTGATAAGCTGGTGCCCTCGCCTGATGCGACTGGGGGTTGGAGAGAGGCATCGAGTCTTGTTGGCCATCGCTGGGAAGCGGTTCCATCGGCGCGTGAAAGATTGGGTTCTTCAGCCCCTGGCAACGTCTTCGGGCGCGTTGAACCCAAAAAATCATCGAGCTGCTGTTCCGTGGTGGTGGTAGTGGTCGTCACTGGGACGTTCTTGGAGGCCTTGTCCTTGGTGAACAGCTTCCCTCTCCAGTTGCTCTTCTTCAACGACTTTGGCTCCGCCACGTCGGCGGAAAAACTGTCCTCTCCCGGCATTTCAATACTCTGTTCAGCACCTGGATTTCCTTCAGCTAGACTGTAATGTGTCTAATCTATCTCATTTCCAGCAACCCTAGAATAATTAAAAGGATCTCGATGAGAACTCCGTAGCCTCCAGCACATTCCTTAAAGCCCGAGTTTTTCCACACGTGTAACCATGAAAATAAGGAGGAGGGTCAGAACAGGAATACGGACTCGACCGTAGCGATCTCGAAGGATCCTCATGCGCTGGAGGGTAATCGTTGAGGCGGAATGTGGAAGAAGGACGCGAGTATCGGATAGCCGACGATCGTTCACTTTCGGTCGATCTGCCGGGAAATTCAAAGGCGCATCATGGCAATCATCATGGTCTGGATCAAGGAACAGCGAGTACTCTGCAATTATAAGGCAAGAGGATCACCGAAACTCGTCCCACCAGAAATAATTAACGTATGTGATCCAGTTGTCGAATGCAATCGTGCTTCTAGGGGTAGAAGTCCGACAATTTGTATGTAGGTATGATACGAGGGTTCTGTTGCTTATCAGCAGCACGCGACACAAACCGTTTTGTGGGGAAGATGCGATCCAAAGCGAAGATGCGATGTGCTGTGACTGGGTAAGAAATAACCATAAAACTGGCCTTCTCTCTTACTTAATAATAAAGCAAGATATCGATATGTATCATAGGAAAAAGGTTGTTACTTTCTTCTGACCACCTGTACATATGTATGTATGCCATATCATACATATAATAATTTAATTTAAAGGAGCCGGGCGGAAGACAAGAAGACAAGTCACATCCATGCCTGCAGATGTTGTTTAACAAGTCATTCAGAGTATGTATGATAGTAGTTACATAGAATGTATCAAGTTATCCTCACTGCTCTATCATATAACCAACCGTAGTAAGTAACTTATTATGTAACATGATGTACCTACCTAGGTTACATTATGATATGATAGTACGTACATATGTATAGAAGTCGATCTCTTCTCTGTATGGCCAGAGTACAAGGTATGTATATGAAAAAGACTCCGAACTCCAGGGTGAAACTGTTCCAATTATAGCAGAAAGGTACCTACATATCATACCTTACTATGATAGGTAGGTACCTATATAACGGTTCAACGGCCCGTTACAAGAGTTATTTAATAGACATGTTATAGGATATTTTATAGTATTATCAAAGATTCTACGTAAATTGGTATGATATGATCATCGTTAAATAAAATATTCCCTGAGATAAGCACTTGCTTGGTTATTTTAGACTTCAACCATAAATATATTATTAGCAGTGGACAGTTATTAGTTATTAGGTAGTTATGATGGGTGGCCTAAATTAGCATTTCGTACGGCCCCAGGCCAGTCTTACAATAATAACAAATAGGCCCCAGTAAGATAATTATTATAACAACTAAGTATAAGCTAGAGACAGTTCGGAGAGAGGGGTATGGATGACATCAAGAGCAATAATCAATTAAACCTTGGAAAGTGTCACAATGAGAGGAAAGTCTCTATACCCCTTCAACATTAGCGTCGACGCTACTTATTATTCTGCCGCCGCTAGACTAAAAACGCGGCCCATGCATTAGGCGGTCTAAGGTACAAGTGCGCACGGACATTTCCCCAACAAAAACTCTCCATCATCTTTTCATATCACTTGCTGAAGTCGTTTCCTCAGCCTTATATCACTGGAATATCTACATTTTATGCTTCTATTTTTATTTCCTGCAGTGAATATGTACTGACCCTTCTTTTTTGTAAATGTGATTTGATTTCAAACTGTTGGCATTGCTACAGTGGCGAGTAATGCTGAATTATTTCGATTTATTTGAGTACAGTGAACAGCGACCTCATTATTGTAATTTCCAGAGAGCATGAGCTCTATGCTGTGATTATAATATAAGTAGACAGCATATCTTGATGATTCATTGATTGTTTTCTCGCTATCTTGTGTGGCAACCATGACAACCCGTGTAAACAATCCAGGACGCAATCAATAACATAGATACCTATGTGTTCGAATTTACTTTCATAATATTAATGTCTACTTAGCAGAGAACTTATGCTCTCCAGAAACTACAATAATGAGGTCGCTGCACACCCGGCTTGATGGTCGGACCGGGAACAGCAGATTGTAGCAATGCCAACAGTTTGAAATCAAATGAAAAGAAAGCTTAAGGTCAGTACATATCCACTGCAGGAAATAAAAATAGAAGCATAAAATGTGGATATTCCAGTGATATAAGGCTGAGGAAACGACTTCAGCAAGTGATATGAAAAGATGATGGAGAATTTTTGTTGGGGAAATGTCCGTGCACACTAGCCCGGGAATTTTTCGTTTGCGCGGAAGCAGCAGTTGTACAGGCTGTAGCAGGCGCATCTTTTCTCGGAAAAAGACTACTGCCTCTCATATGTTTGCACGAGACGAGATACCAGCATTCTCACCACTAATCAACAACCGCAATTTCTCTAGGAAGGGTTCTCCAAATCCGTTACTAAAGTTTGAGAAGCAGGAAAAGGACTACTATCTGAAAGTAGGTGGTATAACCGGCTTGAGGTGTAATGGTGTTATGGCAGACTGCCTGTGGTCTGATAAAGCTAGGATTCGTTATAATGAACGTGGAAGGGAGACCAGAATAAAGAATGACGAAAGAGTATATCATTCTCAACAAAGGCGATCTGAATACCGAATCCGAACTCAGATCCTTACGACTCTAGTTTGTGATCATTGTGGCTTATTACTATAGTACTTGACCGGTTTCTGTTCCGGCTTGTCGTCAGGATGACCGAATGTATTCAATTCTCTTTTACTGAGAATGATATACTCCTCCGTCATTCTCTCGATTATTCTGGCCTCACTTCCACGTTCATTATAACGAATCATAGCTTTATCAGACCACAGGCAGTCTGCCATAACACCATTACACTTCAACGATCAAGCCAGTTGTACGGCCTACTTTTAGACAGTTGTGTCCTTTTTCCTACTGCCCAAACGTTTAGTAACGGAGAACGCCCCTGGAGAAATTGCGGTTGTTGATTAGGTGAGACTCTAGGCATCTTGTTTTGTGCAAATGAGAGGCAGGGCCAGTCGGTTCAACAAATGCGAAGCAAAAGATTCGATGATTAATAAGAGTTTTTCTAGGGACATAACCTTCGCCGAGAAGAAAAAGCAACATGAAGTTTCTTATTTCATTCTTTGAGGCGCTCTCTGATATAAGGGTTTTGGATTTCTTAGATGACAGAGTTGAAGGGGTTCAACGAGGACGAGATCCGTGGAGCGGGAAGGTGGAACCGAGACCAGATCGTCGGTTGCTATCTCAAATGTCTGCCTCGAGAGTTCATGAGGGTGACCGGCCATCCTAGAGAGATGGGCTACTTTGAGATCTGCCGGGCAACCGTCATGCCACCAGACATGCTGCTGTCCATGAAGGCCTCCGGTGGCTCTACGTCGGCGCTTTGCCATCTCACCCCTTGCCTGCTTGCTTAGCTTTGCCTAGCAGTCGCGCAGGCCGGCATGATAGCCGCACCTCTTACTCCATCGCCTAGCCCATCCGGCAGACCGGAGTTAGAGCTAGAGCCTTCCCAGTATCAGATGTGCCGTGCCCGTGGGCTGCGGCGGCTCTCTGACGTGAGTGGACAGAAGGCCTGTAAGGCGGACCTTCAATTGATATTTAGATCGGCAATGGCAGCAAGTGGAGAGCAGGCCGCCGGTGTGTGAGCTGCAATTTTACTCCTTCCGGCTTGAAGGATAAGGCGTATCGCATACTCACGGAGAATTTTAGTGAGAAAGCCGCCATGTTACAGGTTAACCCCCGTGGACCCGACAGCAAAACATGAGGTGCATTTTGCAAATTGTTTAGGGTTGGCAGGAAGGAGGCGGTTGATTTTTTGAGATATGTTCACATTCATATAAAAAAGGAGGTTCTTTTTGCTACACCAAGTATATGAATTCAGAATACCGTGCTGTATAGTACTCTGTATCATAGCAGGCACGCGGTACACCGGCATGTATGATAGACAGAGGCCACATATGGTACCACGCATGCGGCATACCTAGGCAAGGCTGGCAATTCGTTTCCCTGAGAATTCCCTCATCAATCGAACTGTAGCTTTGGTGGTCCTCTTTAGAACCCTGTTAACTAGTCAAGTAGACATACTGATGGTGCGATGTTCATCTTTCCTAGATCAATAGATCATAGCCTACCTCCTCGCCATCTACAATTTACAAAGTTGTGGCATTGATATGTAATATGGGGGGGGTTTCGGTTGTTTGGTCTTTGACATGACATATCACAGTACACTTCTCCAATGCAGGTCTACACATTGTCTCCTTCCTATATATATATATATATTTATATATATTATATTATATTTTTTTTTTTTTTTTTTTTTTTTTTTTTTTTTTTTTTTTTTTTTTTTTATTATATTTTTATTTAACTTCCCGCCTCAC
>NPHW01003357.1:0-29121 GCA_002240705.1 Elaphomyces granulatus
CAAGAACGCCCCACTCGGGTGGGAGTGTAGGCGGGTATCGCCATTCCGCGAACGAGGTAACCACCGGATATTTGTCTGCTGTTGTTAGCTATGCGTCAAGGCCCGTGCTACTGTAGGCCACGAATCATACCATTTGGGTTGTCGGATACAAAGAAATAGAATTTGTCCCCGTGGAGCACAGAGTCCCACCCGCATTCCTCTGGATTGGCTTTCCTCTCTTTTGCAAACCGGCCATTAAACGCGTTGTTGGCAATGATTCCGCAGACGGTCAGTGCAGTTCCAAAGTGGACTCCCCCGTTGTCTGCGGCGGGCAGAGAACACAGTTCGTTGAGCGAGTCTTCGTATCCAGGGTGGAGAAACGAAATGAATCTGGGACGAACAGAATCCCAAGCAAGGCGGGGTTCAACAATCCACTCCTCAGGCACATCATGCCGCACATGCCGGATGACAGTGGATGAGGTGGTGTCTAATGACCCCATCCTTTGCTCGATCGATGATATCTAGAAGTTTGAAAGGAAAGGAAAAAAGAAAAACTGAGCGGAAGGCTCCGGGGAATGCGTCGTGCCCTGCAACGAGGAACTTTTTATTGCCTTCCGTTAGGAAGGTTTTTATTATAGGTACTGGGTTTATGATAAACGAAAGTGAACTGAATGATATGTTACTAGTACTAGTATATATGGATCTTACTGCTCGCCTGCATTATTACTTGCACAAGAAGAATTTGACGTGCTGACCTCTTAATCTCAGGAGTGGCATTTGTGGCAATGTATTTCTACTTAAAAGTATATAACACTCACTTTATGTCAGAGGGCAAAGCATTCGAGGAAAAAAAGTTGTCACGTAAGGTTAACCCTTGGCTGCTCCAGCCTTGATTAGAAGAATATCACCATCCTCCACAATGTAGTCCTTGCCTTTGGTCATGACTTTGCCCGAAGCCTTTACGGCCGCTTCATCACCGCAGTCTTTAAGGGCCTCGAAATTAAAAACGATCGCTTGGATAAAAGTTTTTTCAAAATCTGTTTTAAGAATCAGTACATACAGCTGTGGCACCGGTCAAGTCTTCGTGCCACACTTACCAGTATGAATAACACCGGCGGCTTGGGGCGCCTTGGTTCCTTTCCGGATAGTCCATTGCCGAACTTCATCTGTACCGGTTGTGAAGAAGCTGCCGAGGTTCATAACTTGGCGCATGGTTACAATGACCTTGGGTAATGCCGATTTAGTACCTAGTTTCTTGCACTCCTCCTCCGCCTCCGCATCGTTTGGGAAGCGGGTTAGCCTCTCCTCGAAAGATACGGAAATAGGGATAACAGGATCCCCTGCTGCGTTTTGTTTAATCCACTCGGCAACCTTAGCAAGGTATTTGTTCTTTTGACGGATATAATCTCTTTCACTAAGATTAACAAGATAGACGACAGGCTTAGCCGTCAAAAGGAAGAGGGTGTTGATAACTTCCACCTAATTAAATGCCATAATCAGTCAAATAACCCTCTAGACGTGGTGGTCACGGAAATTAACAAAAAACTTTTGGGGGGCAATTTAATCAGATGGGGACATGATCTCAAAATGGTTCTCAATGTTAGATTTAACGAGGCCATTCGACGAGCTGGGATTAATCGAGCATAGCTCTTATTCATCATAAAAAGGGAAGGGGCGAAATTATAAGAGATAAATGCTGATCGTACCTCCTTGGGTGCCCAATCGCCTTTCCTGACTTCGTTTCCATCCTTCAACCATTGAAGGATCTTCGAAACGAGGGATTCCTCCTCCTTAAGCTTTTTCATTTCCAGGCTTTGTCCACCTCTCCTAGTCTGCTTTTGTAGGGCTTCTAGGGCCTTCTCAACGAATTCGATATCTTTGACACGTAGCTCTTCGCTAATGATGCTGAGGTCCCGAACTGGGTCGACGTCACCTTCGACATGAATAATCTCTGCATCGTCGAAGCATCGTACGACTTGGAAGATTGCATCAACAGCACGAATATGGGACAGGAAGGCATTGCCAAGACCAGCACCGGTAGAGGCGCCGCGTGTCAGGCCAGCGATATCATACACCGTCAGATTCGCCGGAACTTGGGATTTAGGTTTATAGTGTTCACAGAGCCAATTGTATCGTGCGTCCGGGACGACGACACGGGCTTCCTCTGGGTCAATGGTCGCATATGGGAAGTTTGCCGGGTTACCAAGCGAGCACTTCGTGATGGCCTGGAAGAGCGTTGATTTCCCTACATTTGCAAGACCAACCTGATCATCGAGAGCAGTCAGCATAGATATCGATGGTGAGAGGGAGTATCCTTATATAAAGGACGAAACAGAACACTAACGACACCGAAGCGGGAGATCTCTATGCATACATTCCCGTGTTGCACTAGAGATATATGTAGAATAGCAAGGGAGTTGGCAAATCCTCACATACGATACCACTCTTCAAGTTATTGCCTGGACGACCCAGCAGAATTTTCTCCTGCTTAACTTCTTTCTTGGGGGGCATTTTTCTATTCCTCTTCCGACTAGTGTAGTTACGAGAGACGACAGTAGGAGTTGAAACAGTTTTTCTGATGCAGTGTTTGAGGGGGTACAAAAAGGCAGGACCAGCTGCAGCTTGATCAAGACGGCGCGAGAGAGAAAAGATTGAAACTGCGGGGATTGTGAAGGACGACGTATTGGCGGCGTGTGCCCTACCGGACCGTTTTCATTCCAGGCGAAAAAGAAAACGGAGCGGGGGAGCTCAAGAACCTGGGCAAGTGACAGCCTTCCAGCAGTGCCAGGCGCAGGAATTCGTGGGATAAATAGAAGATGGGTGATTGGGCGAACATTTGCCCAACGTCGAGGACATGATAGGAGGACGAGGACGAAGCTGAGCAAATGAAAATTGCAAGAACAGTCGAATTTTTCAGCAATGGTTTAAGTTAGTACCACGTGACCAATGTCTGCCCTAAACCCCTAAAGCAGCCCTAATAACGGCCTCGATTATGTCGTGATACAATATACTAGCTGTCTCAACATTATAAAATAATAATAATTAATTGTCAATGTAGGCCGTGACTCCGAGTCTTTCTCACAACTGTACTGCGCAAAATGCCCTGGTTATAAAACACTGACTTGGCCGGTATATGCAGTCGGCAATTGATCGGCAATTGTTCTGGGGAAACACTGCAGTTTCAGGCAGGAAGTGCATATACGATAATGTCATTTCGGAAGTGGAAGCTGCCGATCTCATCACCTGCAGTGTCATGTATCCGATTTGCTAATGTATAGGTAAATGCGAGGGCCCGATCACATAAAACCTGGTTGGGAGTATGCAGAGTCGTGTTGTCAACATACATGATATGTATATCCTGATTGCCAAAGAGAAAGTTACCACTGTACCACACTGTATCTTGACAACAAATTTGATGGCACGACGGATTGTGACTGAATTTTTCCACCAACTGCAAGCAAATTCATAATATTGTTGTTGTTGTTGTTGTTGTTGTTGTTGTTGGAGTGTGGTGGTACAAGTACTGCTGTGAGGTAATTACATCATTCCAAGTATTGCAGGTAACTTAAGCTGAATCTATCACTGCCAACTTCAAGCGAGCGTCTAGAAAAACCCCTCCTTCGCCCATCAATCTTCTTCTAAGAATATATTTGCTTGCTCGAAGCTAAGTCCATTAATATATAAAAAAGATAAAGATCCGTGACTTCTTCAACGTTTGATTCCTTTAATTTTTCTTGGCCTTTCAAAGCTTTCCTCAATTGCAATGGCTGAGCCTGAAACCAAAGCTTGCGCTCCTCTTTACGAAGGAGAGAGGCTGGAGAGCGTGGCTGGCGTTACGACTTTGTTCAAGTATCTTCCCTCAACTCTGGAAGCCGAAGTAAAGGGAAAACAGAAACCTCTTATTGTCTTCATTCCCGGTGCAGCCCATTTAGCACGGATAGCATATGGCGGTCATTCTGGGTATCGTCCCGAGGACTTTCTTGCCCACTGGCTGAATAAAGAAGGGTTTGACGTATTGGCCGTCTCCTATCCACTGGAGACCCAGCCTGCTATCGTACCGCCTGAATATCCGGATTTCCGGATACCTGCATGGGGCGAACAGGCAGCAAAAACGGCCCGACTGATTACGGACGAGCAAGGCCGCAGTGGTACAAGCGACATCATTCTTCTAGCCTGGAGCATGGGTGGAAAGATTCTCAAACCATTCATTACGTCTGCCCGAGCCTGTGGCCTCAACGTGAAATTATTTGTCTCCCTTGCTGCCACACCAGGGGGCGTCCGAGGCGTGGGCCCCTCTGGACTGTATTTGGGCCACTCTGAAACTGGATATTGCACCTTTCCCGGCTTTTCGAAAGTTTTACTGCGGTGGATCCAGGAAGAGAGAGAGCGCCATGGATCAAACGTCACCCTTGACGACAATGTCTATGTTCGAGAGTACTTAGGCAATGTTCCTGTCTATCTGACGGCGGGGGGCTTTCAAGTGAAGAATGATGATAGTAAAGAAGCCCCCGTCCCCGACGAGTGGGAAGGGTTCCGAGATGCTGGCCCAACAAACGAGGATCTTCGAGGCTATCCCTTCATCGGCATTGTCCGTCCGACCTCACCGTCCGACTTACTCCATACGCTCACCGATGCCGCGACATGGGGCATGGTTCTGACGCACAAGTTGGTGGCAGATATCCAGGCTTCTCCGAACAAGGGATATCAAGATCATCCCGAGGTCTGGCAGCAACTTTCGCAGCTAGTATATGCAGCTCCCGAACAGATGACCGTCAGCATCCCAGGCAATCATTTTTTCTTTGTGGGAGAAAAAGGAGCAAGAGAAACGGCGCAGGCAACTACTCGCCTCGTGGAGAGGATGGAGAACATCCAATCGCAGATGGACGGTTTGCTTCAGAAACATTGACTTTCTCAATAAACCACATGCACTGTTTGTCTCGTTGAATCCTAACAAGGCTTCAAGTTCCAAGTTCCTATCAGACTAAGACCAATAGATATTAAATATTTCGGCTACACCAAATAGGCAAATGGGAATATATTATTACCTCGCGCGCAAAAGTTACGTTATAAGGCGTTTTACAGCTCCAATTACTAAAACCCTTTGCTTTCCCGATACCCAATACGCGTAAGTAATCACTTACAAAGTAGTGTGTACTAGTATCATACAACTAACATTCACTGTATTCATACTGCCAAAAGTGGAAATGAGAGGTTTGCACGTAATGTAATGGCTGGGTTTGCCAGGTCAGTTGTAAAATGATCGAATACGCATCACAATGCAGCACCGTTATAACCAAGTATTAAGCGCGAATAGGGGCACCATGCCTACATAGAAGCAATGACCACAGTCAGATTCATATACATCATAGGGAACTGTATATAATAACTTATAAGGGGGTTGGGTTAGGTCCAAAAGATGACCATCGTCTGCTAGGGCGTTAAACGTTGCAAAAGAGAAAGAAAAGGAAGAAAATCCTACCGATAGGCCAGATAAGATATAATTGATAATGATAATAGTAAGCCGTTTGTTTCAAGGTTCACCTTTTCACCTCTCTAGAGAGCTATAGGGGTTGGGTTGCCTGATAGCAATAACAACGAAGTAGAGCAGGATGGCAAGCAGGACGGAGAGAATAGCCATCATGGCGTTGAAGTCCGTGATCCTACTAGTATATGAAGAAGAGTGGAAAGACGAATCGTGAAGTTGAAGTTGTTGTTTGGTTGTAGTACATCCCTCCTGTCGTTTCCATTTATCTTCAGGGCTCTGGTCAGATCCCAGTGGTGAGGGAGATGAAGAAGAAGAAGAAGAGGAAGAAGAAGACATGGACACTGATGGAGCCGGAATCAGGTGGTGCGCAGTCGCGGTCGGATGCGGAGTCAAGGACGGAGACGGGGAGTAGTAGTAATGTCGTCCGAGTCCGGAAACAGGATCAAGGGTCAAGGCCGGGTCTGCTAGAGGGGGAATACATCGGAATGCATGGCAAGCGGCGGAGAGAACCTGAGGGCAAGGATAAGGACAAGGACGAGGGCCACCAAAACTCATTGGACAGGGACAGGGACAAGATGGATAACAAGAATCGGGGAGGCAATTGCAAGAACAGGCGGCGGTGGCATGAAGATGATGACCTAAAGACAGAGACGGCGCTATTGCTGACGGTGCAATGAATGGTGATGATGAACGGGATGAAGGAGAAGTCGAACAAGATGATAACATGAATGAATTATTATTTCCAGGAGGAAGAAGTAAACGAACACGAGGAAGTAAACACCACTCTTTTGGGAATGGTGTTCCATCGCCAAGTATTGGCCAGGGAGGTAGTAGAAAATTTGCCTGGAATCCCAGACGTTGGAGCTGGCAGGCCATCCAGTAACGTGCTTGATGGTACAAGGATTGACACATCATGTTTGTTTAACCGTCTTTCTTTCTTCCGGGATATGTAGACTAAGTAGCAGGAGAATTAGAATCAGAGAGAATCAGAGAGGGAATGAAATCCATTGATAGTATGAACTTATTTTATTACTCTGTTTAAAATTTCCGCCTTTGCAATTATAACTGACTTCCGAGTTTCCAGTTCCAATTCCAGTTGGGTGTGACTGATGATCGTGTGAAATATATATTAAGATATTATAATAACAGAGAAACCTGAGAGAAGAAGAAGAAGAAGAAGAAGAAGAAAAGACTAGCCTTTGAGTGGGGAAGAGCATGACGAGGAGGAGGGAGAAAAAACCCTTTTTTTTTTCTCCCTATCATATTTTCCTTCACTTCCCCTGCCAAGGGGTTGAAGATTTTTTTTTCAGAGGCTTCATATTCACTGACGTTGGAATCTGGCCCAGGCCACACAACCCCTATAGGGAGTTTGCATGGAGGAATATGGTGTGAATAACCTGCTCATAAGCCAGAGTCTGTTTCCGGAATGAAAAGAAAAGAAAAGAGACCAAATAGAAAAGCAGCTAAGCAAATTAGGGTAAATGAAAACAAGCCAGGAAGCTATCATCGGCACCTATCATATTGTACCGAACAAGTTCGTAATACTGTGCCAAGAGTAAAGGGATTGTGCATACTAGTACATGGGTAGTATTGTGTCGTAAAGGCGTATTAAGAACAAACAAGCATGGTATATTACAAACAGAGGACAAATGACAAATGCCAACATAAAGAATATAATATAATATAATCAATAGGTTGAGAATGTGAATAAAGAGAAAAGAACAAACATGTGTGAAAAAAGCAAAGAAAATGTCCCCCCTTAAACCAATGGTCGCAAAAGCATTGAATACCACAACTGCCCCCTATCCATGTCTCACACTTTGCCTAACCAACTAAACGCCAGAAAATGTCATATTAGCACTCACGGTTCCATTGCATCTACCTGATTCGTCGTCTCGCCTTCGACAACTCCAAGCAGTTTGGCATAAGGCACAGTCACTCGTTGAAGATCCCGATGTTTGCCTGTTTATAGGTCAGTCGGCCGACAAGAGAAAAAAGAGTTTCAGAAAGCAAGTTTCACTTACCAATGGCCAGAATAACCTCCTTCAGCAAAACCTCTCGTGGCCAGCCACAGAGGGTGTCGGACCTCTCCTGCCAGTTTCTACCCTCCTTTTCGCTGTCCGGCAGCTTTCGCATAGGGTCGGTTTCGCCGTCCTCTTGGAAAATATCACCCAATAGAGCCTTCAGCAACTCCTCTACTTTCGACCTGAGTCCCTCTGCCCCGATACGCTTGGCATACATGGAAAGATAAAGCCTAAATTCTTCCTTGGCTCCCAGTGTCAGGGCAGCGGCGACGCGGTTCTCGAGGTGAGCAATAGAGACGCTTGACTCAAAACTCTCATAGCCTTCACGAGACAGCAAAACCTTGATGAGACGTTGCAAGAAGTACGCTCGGCCTCTAAGGAGGGTTTCGCTCGTCGTGTTTCGTTCCAAGAAGGGTATAATGCCCGCAGAAACCGCCTTCTTTACCTCAAAATCTTGTTGCGAGGCCAATGACTGAAGGTTACCAACTGAGGCATCCGTCGTATTCCAGTATTGACTTCCAACAGCCCACCAAGCCTCTGAAATGCGCTGCCATGTGTACATTGACGATGAATAGGCATAGCCCTCGCCATTAGAGAGAGCAACGACGATTCTACCTTCAGAATTCAGGCGAGCACTAGTGATCGCGGGTGCCGGGGTTGGTTGTGCAGTCAGAGCATGTATGGCGGCATCCAAAACCGGCTGAAGGGAAACAGGGGGATGGGGAGATGAGAGGGTCTTGACGTTCCACACATAACACATTCCAACCGCGGATATACAAAGCATCCATGGACCGTTACACTCAAGGATAACAGGCTGCGACTCGAGCACGAGAGCATTGACAAGCCGGCGTCCTGCAGGGGTCCAGATGTACACCGAGCCGTCCTCACATGCGGCAGCCCACATTCCATGGTGTCCCGTAACAAGGAGAACTGTCCTAGGAAGGAAATCCTGCCACAAAGGTTGGTCTCCTCGAGACAAGGTAATACGAACCGGTTCCCGATCGGCAGCTCTACCGGTTAGAGTTGCAGGCGGCGGGTTACGAGCTTCAAACACAATATCTGCTTTTGGCTTGTTTGAATCACCAGATGAGTTCGGTGGCTCAATGGGGTTTCCGCTCTTATCAAGCGCACGTAGGATGTGGTTGCGGACTTTCGGCACGGCCAAACGCAGTTGGCTGATCATCATACACGGATTCGTAACGGCCGGCCGTATAAACTCCGGAGTCGGATGTTGCCCGGTCACTGGAGGTAGCATTTGGGCAAGTGATAAACCGTCCGGTGTGTTTGCAAGAATCGGAGTGGCGCCATTCTGGCTGATTATGGCTATACGTTTCTCCACATGCCCATCCTCCTCGCCTTCCATCTGCGCAAGTTTGCGCTTGTTGCCAAACAATAGCGCAGCAAGACCGCCCTTTGGAAGTCCATCAAATGGTTTTGAGAGATCCAAAATAGATTGGGGTGCGTCGGATTTAGCACCTTGGCTATTCACAGGGACCGATGCCATAAGCCGAGCCTGGGGAAGGGAGGACTCAGCTGCCCCTGCACCAGACACCAAAAGGGGGGCAATCCTTTTCTTGCCATCTTTTGTGTACGTTGGACGTTGCTTTAATCTTTCCAGTTTGGCCTGGTAAGGATCAGGCTTCTCTGGCTCAGAGGATGCTGCCCCTGTTGTTCCGTTGGGCTGTGTCTTCTGTGCATCTGCTGCGGAACTTGTAGTGGTAGTGGCGGGCGTAGTGCCATTTGGGACAAGAGGTGCAGGGCCACCATTAACTGGTTGATCTGACGACACATGACCATCCCCCATCAAGGCGCCCATCCTACCCTCGACACCTTTGATCTCTCCGGCTTTGCTTCTTTCCTCGAGCAAAAATCCATCAGTGGTCTCGGCAATGCCAGCGCCTCTTCTGTTTGTCCCAAACTTGGTCAATGACCTTTCATTCTCCTCCATTGCCATTGGGTAACCTAACTCTGCGTCTTCGAATCTCACTGCAAGAATCGTTCCATCCAAGGCTGTGGCAAAGAGGCATTTCCCGTCAGGACTCCAAGCTAGATCCGATATTGACTTCGCAGAAATATCTTGGGTAATCACAATAGGCCGTGGATTACTAGTGATCCAGACACTCATTGACTTGTCAGCCCCAGCGCATGCAATGACAGTCACAAGGTTATGCACGGCATGACCTTGACTATCTATTGATGGCTTATTTATGGGTTGCGTAGAATATAACCGCGGGGAAAAAGCGCATACTTCTACAGGTGCTTCATGTCCAATGAGATTGATATCACTATCCCAAGACCCACGGTTAATAATTGCGACCGAGCTCACTGGTCCGTTGACGGCATTGGCGGCAGCGATATGCATACCGTCCGGGGACCAGGAGCACCGGCGAAAATAAGCAGTCAATGGCGAGTTAAGAAAAGGGGCTGAAATGGTCTGTTCGAGGACAAAATTGTTCATCTGATCGTGCGCAGTCGAGTTCGGGGTGGGGGAGGTAAAGCGGAAAATTCGAACTGTCCGATCATCGCTTGCAGTGGCAAAATATTTATTGGCAGGGTCGAATGTAATTCCCTTAACGTGGCTCTGGTGGATTGAGAGAGTTTTTAACTTCTCGAAGGTGTGCCCGGACCAGACGACAACTTTTGAATCCAGTCCAACAGAAACTAAGATAGAAGAGTCGTAAGACCAACCCAAATCTTGCACATCATTGTCATGTCCAATAAGTCTCCGTATTGTGCGCCAGTTCTCAACCGGAGGAGCTTCGTTTGTTCCTAACAAGCAAATACCATGTCAGTCACCGGGTTCCATTTGACGTCGACATCTGCGAAACAAGTCGCACATACCAAAATTCGAAGCATGGGAGGGAGGATTGGCCTCAAGAACGTAGACGCAGACAATTTTATCATCAGCCCCAGAAGCAAGATATCGTCCATTAGGCGAGAAGCGAACGGTATGAATGGTTCCCGAATGGTTACTCATCGATGCAAGCTGTTTCGGCTTGTTGGAGTACTCAGGATTTGCCGCATTATAGATGGCCTCGGTCGACCATATCCGGACGTATCCATCTACATATCAAACTCGAAGAAAGTGTGTCAGAATGCACGAAGAATAAATCGAACCATAATGTAGAGATGGAGCGGACACTGGGCAAATACTAGTCAAGAAGAGCCAGCTATCAACAATATCCACTCACCTCCAGCGGCAGAAACAAGTCGACTCCCATCTAGAGAAACATCACAACTATAAACCTCGAAGTCTTTCCGTTCACCTGCATCAGATATCCCAAGTCTTAGTAGAACGAAACCAAGAAGCGGGAAACGAGAGCTCAGCGCTTCCACGCCAAAAA
Organism: Elaphomyces granulatus; assembly: GCA_002240705.1. Taxonomy (NCBI): domain Eukaryota; kingdom Fungi; phylum Ascomycota; class Eurotiomycetes; order Eurotiales; family Elaphomycetaceae; genus Elaphomyces; species Elaphomyces granulatus. The sequence continues at coordinate 10,833 of NPHW01003357.1, forward strand.
AACCCTCGACATACCTCCATGAGTTAGCCACACCGGCTTGATAATATGCATTGCGATCGTATCCTTATCCTATAGCCTCTTATTTTATGATATTATTTTCGTGCTTTTCCCCCGATCTCTAGTGCTGCCTTGCCTCTCTCTATGATAGCCAGTTAGAACTTTAATACAACGCGCAGATTAATAAGACACAGACCAGTCCAGTCGTCTGGCAAATTAGTCAAAGCATTGGAAAAGCGAAGACGACATTAAAATTAGTACATCACCAAAGGGTCTTCCTTGAATAATAAAATGCAAGCGCTATTATGAAAGATAGAAAGTCTCAAGTAGCTCTTGGAAGATCCAAGCTAGTGTCATAAAGTAGCTTCGAAGGAGATATTGGTTCTCGGGTACGTGAAGAGGGCGCTGCGAAGGTCTTTGAACGGATCGTATGATAGCCTGTAGGTATGTAGAGTCGCAACCTTTTTGACATCCATCGATGCGGGAGACGGTTGGTCCGAGCTCCTTGCGCCAGCAAAACAAAACCTCAGGGATTAAGGTATACATTAAGGTATACACACACATAGTCCGCTATACTTATAGTAGTAGTAGTAGTAGTAGTGGAAGTAATAATTAGAAAATTCAGGATAACCCACAAACCGTATTCGCAGAAACTACGTTATAAATACAGGACTTTGGGAAATAGTAGTCCTTGTATCGTAATTTTATATGGTTCTTTAAAAGTTTATTGAATTTCCTCGTGGACCTAAGAAGAAATCTATATATGATACATGCAGGAAAGTGCCACGAGAGATAAGGCACACGACCAGCAAATGCGGAAATTGAAATCCCAGTTCTAGTGAAGTCCTTTATAGCCCATACGTGATGTAGAGGAAAGCAGAGTGGATAAAATAAGGAGACGATATTTTTTTGTAGGGGCCCGAAGAGTTGCATAAACAACAGTTCTTATAATACACCCAGCGGAAGGTAGGAGAATTATTTTCTTGTCCGGCTGGTCTGCTCAAAACCATCTAGGACACTTTTGCTCACGTCGGTTCGTCCATGGCGAGGTTCGGTCCCAAATGAATCTTCACTCTTCTGGCCTTGTTTTGATGAATGAATCGCTGCCCCATGCGGCAGCTGCTGGAGATCAACGGCCTTTGTAGCCATCGCTTTAGCCTGGCTTTCACTGACTTTGCCGTACACACTGAGAGCACTTGCAATCATTCCGCTAATATCGCCAACATTTCCAGGTACAACAACAGCCGTGCCTTCCCGGGCTAGATTTCCAAAGGCCTCGACATACTTCTCCGCAACACTGAGACCTAAAGCACCCTGGGCATGTTCTTGCCCATCTTGGATAGCCCCGGCGACTGCCTCAATTCCCCTGGCGGTAGCCCGAGCTTTCAATATGATCGCCTCAGCTTCACCGGTAGCCCGATTTACTTGTTCAGCCTTTATTGCCTCTGAAGCAAGGATAACAGATTGCTTGCGGCCTTCAGCGATATTTATTACACTTTGTCGCTGACCTTCAGAGTCAAGGATCTCGGCTCGCTTGGATCGTTCGGCAGTGACCTGACGGTGCATCGCAGCCACGACGCCTTCGGGGGCGTGGATATCTCTAATTTCATAACGCAAGCAGACGACTCCCCAATCTCGCGCCGCTTCATTGATTGCCTCGGTGATGTTGACATTTAAAGCTGCACGCTCCTTGAGGACATGGTCAAGCGTTAGCTGACCAATCTCCGAACGCATGGTGGTCTGCGCCAATTGGGATATGGCATAATCGGCATCTTCAACCCCGTAGCTAAGTCAATATAAATTCAGTTAGCATGTCGTAGGGAGATTTGTAACTATTCGGAATCACAGTTCAGATGAAAATTCCAATATCGAGTCCATAATTGTGAGAGCATAGTGCTTACCTAGCTTTATAAGCATCAAAAACCCTCGTATATAAGATACCATCTAGCTCTAACGTGACGTTATCTGCGGTGATAGCGTTCTGACTCGGAATTTCGATCGCCGACTCCTTTAAGCTCTTAACGTACGCGATGCGGTCGATGAAGGGGATCAAAATAGCTAGACCTGGTTCGAGGATTTGATTGAATTTACCCATACGTTCGACAATCCATGCTGTTTGCTGGGGAACGAAGCGTATGATAGTATTCGCCGGGAGGGAAGGCCGTTGTGAAAAGTAAGTGGGAGGTCCGCCTGAATGAGACGAGTTGCTTGACGAAAACAGCAACGGGGAGTCTGGTGCTAGAATACGAGAAGAAGAGGAGAGATTCCTCGACCGGATATGTCTTGATTCAGTGGCGATTACCTTGCTGAAGGGGTAGAGGCGGTTTTGGTTTGCAGGCCAAGCAGTCAATCTGGATAAATGGGAAGGCGAGAGCCTCAAGGTTAACCTGGAGCCCGCCATGATGAGAAAAGAAAATCCAACACCAATTTCAATGAAGTAATTTGTTTGTAAGCCCGAGGCCTTTTGACGAACTTAGCAATAGGACTCGTGTGAGTGTTCTACACATGATTCCTCTAAGAAGCTGGAATAATTGTATAGAGTACATGTAACAAGCACTGTATGTAACAAAGATGAGGCGAAAGCCTTGGCATTTAGGTTGGCGCCGCCTGCGGATAAACGACACTTCCGTATACATTCATATTCTGTACCTTACATAGAAGGTATCCTGGCGTATACCTAGGTATCATACATGTATCTTATTATTGTAGATTAAGGGTGAAAAATGAAGAGCTACTATATACACACACACGATAATCAGGAGATATTCATTTGACACCAATGCAACCTTTTCCGAAATTTACAAACGGCCTCGCATGGTCGTGAAATCACTCAGCATCATAAGAAACCACTCTCAAAGCCTCAAAGTGAAGTGGAAATGGTGAGCATTTCTTGTGGGCAATCCCGACTGCCCGTACCCTACATTCAGTGCATGACACCACATATACCAGAAGGCCACAGCAAACATGGATTAAAGGGAGGCACTGGCAGACGGCTGACGAATTAAAAACCTGAGAATACGTAATAAGCATTGAGTGCCCATCCGTCACGGATGAGATGTCATCTTTCTGCACTCGTCCAGGGAAGAATATGAGAAATAGAGAAGGTCGTGGTTATGCAAAATGCCAGTGGAAACACGGTTCAGAGGAGAAAGCACACAGGTGCTATAAATCCGTGAATTCAATTTGAGCAACCTGGAAAGAAACGGACGGGGAATATTCTGTCCTAAATATTCGTCCACGAGGGTATTGTAACATAATTATATTTCCCTTTTGAATATGAGATCGAGTCCGCTTGAACTTTTTCCTTTCATACTTAATGTTCGTTAAAATTTCGAACAAAACACTGAGACCGAAGAATCGAAGAATACCACAGGGTTTAAACAAAGTTCTATAGTCGTGGGGAATTTTTGGCCCTGGTTCTTTTGCGCGAGCACCGAAATAGAAGATACCAGCAAAGCGAATCACGTCCGGACGCCAGGAATCTGAAGCCTCCCAAGACTTAAGAAAAAGAAAGGAAAAAAAGAAGGGGAAGGGTAATCAATGAATAAATAAGTGAATAAAAGATGAAGGGAAATTTTTGGAATAAAAAAGGCGAACAGGCACATACACACACACAAAAGAAAACGTGAAGTTAAAACGAGAAAAGAGAAAGAAAAGAAAGAAATAGAAAAAAGAACCGAGGGATGTAATTGGACGACGGTGATCAGGATACAAGAATCTCAGAATTTGCCTTCATTTACTTTATACCGCCGTAGAAAAGGCAATTGACAATCCCGCTGATGGAAAAAATAGAAAAATAAACATGAACATAAACAACTCAAGCAAGCCGTCCCAGGCGTGTTGGAAGAAGAAAAGGTAAGAGGCTGTGATAACGGGCCCATGTAGCCGGTCATTCCTTTAACTCGGCTTTCGTCTTCGGATCCAGAAGACGATCAATCTTTCTGCGGTTTTTCAAATTAAAGGCAGCGTTCCGCCAGGCCGAGCGGAGGCTATCAAACATTGGACGTTTATCATTTCTAGTTTCAGTGTTGATCAGATCCACCAAATCTCTTACAACCTCGTCAGGAATGCTCCGGTTGCTCAACAACGCGGAGCTGTAGAAACGAACGAGATTGTTGAGTCCACCAGAGAAGCCCCTCCTGGAATAATCATCAACTGCCAGGCTCTTAAATTCATTGTACATATTTGCATTGAAATTTTGGACCAAGAAATGAGACCAGAATTTGTAGAGAACATCGATGTCACGGTCGCCATCGATAACCGCCGCTGAATTTCGCTTTTCGAGAGCTCGCTTCCGAAAAGTGTTGTAAGATTCGTGAACAATGCCAGAAGACGGGGCTTCAATAGGACTATCCTTCTCCCTTAGCCAGAATGTCGATCCTTGGCCTCTAGCTTCGGCAGCAACAATTGCCAGAAGGTTTGAAGCGTTACCACATCGCTTTTCTCGGTTTTCTACGGTGCTGTGAAGGTGTCAGTCCTTGACCGAGAGATTGTAAAAGGCAGAATGAATGTACCGAGAGGAGCTGGGTGGTGCAACATTAGGAGACGAAATTGGGTTCTCATCGGAAGTCACTGTCCCCTCTGCTCTGCAACCGTCAACAGATCCGTTGGAGAAAGAACGGGGGGGGAGGCTGAGAACGTGATCTTGTGGTGTGCTAGAAATTCCTTGCTTACGCACCACAATTACCAAATTCTCAACCTGGTCGTCCGGAAGGGTATTGTAATCAATGGGTATTCCTACATTTGAAGTTTCACTTTGAATCACAAGCGGTACAAAGGGTGTAAACTCAGGGGCCGTCGAAGAAAGTGGTGCCCTGGGCAAATGATGCTCATTTATGCCATTCAGTGTAAGCATTGACGGTGTGTGCAAGCCATCCAGTGGAGATCCATTGGCTAATGGCATTGGCCCTGCATATGTAACTGATACATTTTCCCTAGGACCTGCCAGGCTTCCGTTATGATCCTCCATGTTGATCGGTGAAGCAGGATTTTGTGGTGGAGGGCCATCATTCTGGGCTGAGGGATCACGCTGCTCTATGTGAAGGACCCACTGTTCCCATTTCTCCTTCAGGCGCAGTCTATCCACACCATCCTCACCCGCCTGATATTCAATATCCCTTAAATGACGGCACACATGGCGAAGAAGATCGACATCTTCAGTAAGAGTTTTAATTCGTTTGAAGTTTGCGATGAAGCTCAGGCGGACAAACCCCTGAGAATCCATGTGCTTGCGGAGGTACAAATCCTTGCAAAGGTTGTCCACCGAGAAGTAGTATTCCCTGCCTGAAATTTAGTTTCCAGTTTCATAATCGATTGAGTTAGGGAGAGAATCATCCTACAGTTGCATCGAAATCATAGCAGGAAGGGAAAAAGGCTCCTGGTAGGTAGGATATGGCATCGCCGTCAAAGGGCCAGGAGGCAACGGCTGGTAGGAATACAGAGTGTGAGTATTAACGTCGTGGAGAGGATAGGCACTATAGGGCCCACCCGAGCTTGGCAAAGAAGGCGAACGTAAAGACATGCGATGACTGGAGTTATGGGACTGTGAGCCATTCTGAAACCCGTGTTGCTGTGATCGCTGACGGTCGTTAAAACCGTACGACTTCTGGGAGATGAAGGAATGTTGTGAGATCTGAGAATTTGAATAATGGGAATTCTGTGAACCTCCGTATGAATGCCCGCCTCTGCCACGGTACCCGCCACGACTTCGCTCAGGACGAGAGTCACCGCGGTCTCTCGGATGGTCCCGATCTCTATGATACTCCCCCCTCTCCTTTGCAAATTCCCTGGTATCACGGTCTCTGGGCGTAAACGCAGCGGAATCACGGGAAACATCTGTGTGCCTCGAGGCATGGTCGAATCGTCGTTCATGATTTGGGCCGAAACGGCCGCCGTGATGTGAATCAGCAGGCGAGTTGGCAGCCCTCGAATGATGTTCAGAGCCCTTCGGGGCCGCATAAGGCTCCTGGTTCTTCCCTGTCTGCTTGGAATCCCGATGTTTTAGGTTTGACTCTCCATTAGCTGTATGCGCTCCCTGCACTGACACATTGGTAGAATCTTCGGGCACTTTGCTGCGACCATCGCTACGCGGCCGGTCAACTGCTTGGAAAGCCCTTCTTTGTTCAGGGGACGGTGTGGCATCGATGCTGTTAGATCGTCTCGACTGAGCAGGTAGAGAAGTTGCCCGCGTGGAACTGGGTTCATTTCTACCCCTGTCCGGCAAACTCGGCTGTTTCGTCACAGTGCCTTGTGCCGTCGGTTCCACCACTGCTTTGTTTGATCCCCCGTTGACACCAGAGCCAAAGGCCCCTCCTCCACGACCACTTTCTCTTCCACCTCGAACCCTCGGGCCTCGGCGAGGCAGCGGGGTATTAAAGACAGGAGTAGGAACGTACGGGACGGGCATCCACTTCTCCTTTCCGTGCGCCCTAATAATAGGACTTTTCTCAGTCCTTTCCGACTTATCGCCTTTCTCCTGGGCTTTTCCTTGAGCAGTTTGAGGGGTCGGCCAGGCAGTGGTATCGCCAACGGGTGGAGGTGTCGGGTCAGTGGTCTCCGCGGTCCCTTCGCTGGGTCGGCTGGTGCGGTTTCCGGATTTCTTCAAACCTAGAACAAAATATGTCAATTGATGGGCCAGGAAAAAGGACGGTCAATGATAACTCACTCTCATCTTTCCCTTTTCCAGTATCGGCCCGTTTCCGGTCCTTTCCTTGGGATGCGGCTCCATCACTAGGGGGCTCCACGGGTTTCTTTTTGCCGGCAGTTTTCAAACCATCGTTATTATCTGCAGGCGGGTGTGAAACACCGTTGGGAGGCTTCCCTGGTGTAGTCTTAGGGGAAAGATTATTCGAGGCAACAGACTTCAGCGCCGCAGCCGTGGCTTTCGCCTTGGCCTCTTGGGCCTCCTTTCGCTGCTGCCATATATTTACAACTGGAATGGGGGCGGCTTTAAGCTCCCTAGGACCGAAGCTTCTCTCTGAGACTGTATTTGAGGAGGAATCCTTCTTCCCGTCTTCTGATAGAGATGTCCTTTCATTGGGCCCCGAAGCCTGTGACTGCCCATCCCACGCGGCATCAGATATTCCATTGACCGCCGAGATATCATCATCTTTTGGTAGGGTAGACGTTGATGCAGTACCATCAGTAGGAGACGAGGTGCCCGAGGTCTCTTGCATAGAAGAGCTTGTGACGGTCACGGGTTGTTGAGTTTCGCCATTTGGAGACTTGGTCTCCGGGTCCCCACTGATATCAGAGCTCTCTGGATCACTACCAACTTCCGTCTCGGCAGGTAAAGCGCTAACATTGGCGCTAGGTTGTTGGCTGCTGTTGTTCGTTTCATCATAACATACTCCCTTGCTCTGGTCTATAGAGGTGGGCTTCGAGGGCAACGACGTGGTAGAAGCTGTCGAGATGCCTTTTGCGGCTTGAGCATATGAGAAAGTTGGCATTTCTGGTTTGCCGGTTGCCGCCGCCATTCCGGAGGAAATCAAGCTGGAGGAGCAACCAGGCAAGTGTATACCAGTGGCGAATCTGCCAAAAATCTGCTCGAGAAGGGCTGCCTCCGCTGTGTCTTAAAAAGAGATTTTGGGGGGGGGATTAATAAATAAAAAAAGAGTGTGTGAGGGTAAGAGGGAGTAAAGGACAGACACTCCCACTCTGTGGCAGGTTGTGAAGACACAATTCAGGTAAAAGAGCACAAACAATAGCTGATATGGTGTTCAAAGGTCAGGAATATGTACGGAGGAGATCCTGGCAGTCGAACTAGTGCGCGTGTCGCATGGGGATCAGGTGTGGAATCGTGATGTGTTAATAGCTGAGTGAAGTGTTATACCCAGCACAACACCTCCCAATGAGAGGGGGACCCTTCTTGGACAGAGAACGCAAGGCAAAGTTGAGTGAACACAGGTCTGGACCCAAATTTGCACTAACTGTCAAAAGCTAGAGGAGCTTCCACCCCGCAAAATGATAGGAAAAAATTATGGCCAGGAACTGAAGAATTCCCACGGGCTGAAGAGACTGTTGCGGTGAAGAAGGTTGGATGCCAGAAGGTAGATGAGATGTGATGAGTGTGTTTTCTTCCTTGTAAGCCAAAGTGAAGAGAGCAGTGGCACGTGGCAACAATAGCAGTGGCGACGACTGAAAACCGTCTAGACGTGACTGCAGATGACGTTGGATACCATACAGCGAGCAGCAGCTTGGTACCAGTGCTGACAGAAACTGGTAAGTGGAAATTGAGGCTCTGAGGCTCGTTGACAGTTCTCGTCGCGGTACAGTTTTCCAACCCTGGAAAGTAGTGCGGGAATTTGACTGAGAGGAGGGTTTGTACAAGCTGGTTCAAACCTCAGGAGCACAGACACTTCAGCGACGGATGACGGAACGTCGAAGGAAAAGAGAGGAAGAGGTTATGGAGAGGTTGTAAAGGTTGATGGGGGGGAGGAAAGAGAGGAAGAGAGAAGGTGGAAGAAGTTGGATTATTATTGTGGAATCCGCAAGTCCAGAGAAAAAAAAAAAAATTTCTGTCCTGCTTTCGTTAAGCTCCGTTGCCGCACGCCCGCTTCTCCCATGTCTCCCACTAGTTATCAACGCACATTTACTAGTAGTCACTTGGGTTAGTTAAGCAAGTTGGAAGTTCCCAGCAACCAGCAGGAAGGGACAAAGTAGTATTTAAGTAGGGAGAATGACCAAGAGAAGAGCAGTACAAGGCACTAATAGTTACTAGTCGCTATATTCATATATACAGCAACATTCTCTGTATGTATGTATCTCATGTTTGTAACCATTAATTATTGACCCTGTACATCCACTCACCAACGACTTTTATTACCCTACATCAGCAGGGCCATTCCAGGCCAGCCAGCCAGGACCCCTCGGACAAGGACAGCCAGAGACAAGAGAGTGACTCCCGTCCCGCAGTATGTACTTAGTATTATTACACAGCAGAAGATTTCTCTCTTACATGATGAATCTGATGATGATACCGAGGCTATCTCGTCAAGTTTAACTACCGATTGTCTGGACCCGGTACGAACTTTTTTCATACCTCTTGGAATCCGGCTTTATCCGTGAGGTATGTACATATGAATATTAAAATGTATTTGGAGAACAAGTACTGACTCCGTATTATTGTTACCATTTTTATTAGTACCTAGGTACATGTAACCGTACATAACACTTCTGGATACATTAGGTAATCATTCAATCTTATAATAATTACAATCATTATATGATTATTGGTAACAGGATGTACCCCACGACTTGATTCACCTTTTCACATCAAGTTGGTCATCACCATTGGATTTTTTGCTTAAAAGAAGAAAAAAAGGCCTGTATGTAATAAGTTACAGTATATCCTAGGGATGCTCTGGGTACTTTTTGACTCTGATCGATGATCGGCTACACTTCCCCGCACCGATGGTAGCCTGTAGGTTTAGGGAACTCAAACTATCAGTTCAAACATCCTGCTCCAGATAATCAGGACGCATCTTCAGCCGCTTATATAGACTTCGTTTTCCTCTCAAATCTTGGCTCAGCGCGCTAAGAAGGGTAGCTCGGAGATGCAGCCTACAGGACCATTCGCTCTTTATAGCTTCTCCTAGATCGGGACACTTTAACTGCACAGTCAGTGAGGGGAGAGAGGAGAGAGGCGTATTTAAATGTTCCTTTCTAGAACTAGGAAAGGTCCCACAAGAGGGGTTGGAAAGTTCCTAACAAATAATGGCAATGCATGCCAACAACTTACCTAATAAGTTACCTAGGTACCTACCTTCCCAAAACGCTCCAAGAGGAAGCTCGATACCAAAATATAAATTACATAAGTATTAGAGATGGGAAGCTTCGGAACTTGAGGTTTCTCACAGCAGAGTGCTTGCAGAAGAGAATCTGAAAAAAAAAAGTAATATTAAACATTACCTAAAGCCGCCATTGCATTGGATACATGTACAGCACACCTTAGGTATACGTCTATCCAGTAAGAAAATGAACATACACGGTACTTTTCTGCCACTACATGTACTCTTCAAGTAGTTATGTATCATAGAAGACCCCCTGGGCTTCGGGGCGGTGTTAAGCGCTTCCAAATTCTGCTTATGGCTGAAGGTTTCTGGGGGGCAGAGTCGGCTCCATTATTTCGGACAAACAGCCAACTACCTACCTAGGTACTCTTGCCACTGTTGTTCTACATATGAGGTTCTGTAACGAACCTGCGGATTACTCTCCTCAGCCGTTTATAAATAAAAATAAAAAGTCCCTATGCTGTTGATCATCCCTAGACCAAGTGTGGTTACTTGCTTTGGCCCTAGTTAATTAGGGTCTCACATCTGGCCCAATTCAACTCAGGGGAAAAGCCAAAAAGTAAAAAGACAAAAAAAGAATTGATGAACCCAAGAAAGGGGGTCTATACAAAATGGATATAATAAGAGAGGCTGAAGAGCCAACGACATATCAGGCCTAGGGGCCACTCATCTGAAGACACTTGTCCCAAATTTAAACCGCCTGAGCACAGCTTATATATCATAACCTTCCTTCTTGGGAGGCGTTGTTGTGAATAGGGCTAACTCTACTACTCGTAATAATAATTAATAACTTTGTGGAATATATGGAAAGAGAAACTTCCTATAGGTGGACTAATAAGCGGCATACCTAGCAGAAAATGGACTACATACCGAGGTTTGTTTGAGAAGGAAGAGTAATCAGAAACTATTTTATCAATTTTATTATTTGATTAAATATGACGAAGTTACATCCAGATCAGAATCAGCTTATGATAGCTATATATCATAGAAATAGAAATCAGAGTCCAGACCCTGTCATGTCATTAATAATTTACAAGGCCACTGGCCCGGGCAACCCGCATATATAGGTGTATTTTCATATTTTGTCAAACAACTTCAAGTTACATTTTATTTAGTTATAATCTCTCTGATGGCAATCTCTCTGATAGATCTCTATCATGGAGTAATATTAAAAAAGGATAATGATAATAATAATAATAATATAAGACTTTGTGGGTTGATACCTAATAAGGCTGCCAGTTATAGATCGCACTGGCTGGCCTGGCCCATAAATTATCCGCCATGGCCACGGCCCATCAATCTATGTAGCTACCTTACCTACCTAGTGCAGCCCCATCCCATGGCGTAACCGTGCAGGGACCTAGCCCGGAGCCGAAATCCTAAACTACCCGAAAATCCTTATTACCAGCCTATCATATCATACCATCCATAATAATAACCCTACTATACGAACAACAACACGAAGAAGAATAATAATAATGATCAATCAAGATTCAAAGCAAGAGCCACTATAAGGCAAAAAAGGCTCTAGCTATGTATGTATGTATGTATATGATAGGTACATATCCAAAATCATTGATAGTTACCTATAGGCTATATGTATTGGAACGTTAACTCCGATGTTTTTTTTACTACTAAAAGGCGGGGTGAATATCAGACGAAAGCCCCGCGTATGATTTGTATGTAGTACAGACATATAACCATTCATTTTTTTTTCATGTGGATGCATCGTGGGGGTTCCTTATAATAATTAATTAATCGGTGGTCACAGGCTCACAGCTGTATTTGGTTATTTCTCCTCTTTTTTTTTTCCAGACGTTCAGTGCTCCTCCTGATCATGACATGACATGCCAAGTATGATACCTCTGTGGTTGCCTCTGTGGATTACAACTTGGAGGAGGGGTGGTTCAGACTGCTGAGCCTCACATACCTATATGAGGTATCATAGTACAGTTCGTCCAACACCACCTTATTAACCCCTGATGTCTAGGCTTTCAAGTTCTAAATTCTGTATGTGGAAACGACCTTGAATACTGGGATTCAAGTTAGAAAGGGTCCTAGTCCTGGTGAAGGAGTTGATGGTGTCTATGGTTATACTACTACTACTACTATTAATTCTATCATACAGAAATTGATCATGACAACCCCGCACCCCCCGCCCCCGAAAAAGCAAGTCTCAATCTTTGAACAACGTATGTAGGTATATATCATATATATGCATCTATGATAGAGATGTTGATGTCGGTTCATGCGTTTAGCCGAAGGACTAGACCAAGGCCCCAATCAAACAGTGAGGTCAAGATAAGAAAAGAAGACAATCGAATTTAAGGTTTCTTTGAGTATGCCCTATGATATCAGTAGTAAATTCAATCGCCACTAAATCTCAACGAGTGTTTCATAATTAATAAGTTACTATGTAGGTACTAATTTTTATTACTGGGAGGACTCCTATATGTATATCAGAAATAGAGCGACTTTCGTACTCTACCAATGTCTTACGGCTATAAGAACTTTTTCCTTGGGATCTAATTCTATCCCAAGATTTTGCCCCGTTATCATTCCCATACGCATTAGCAGCTGCCAAACAGTCTTCCGCTTTAGACCTTCTCGTGCTGCTATTTTCTCTAGTGCATCATGGCCGTTAAAGTACTTTGTAAACTTTGGCCAGTACTTCTTAAGTGAGTCATGGATTCCAGGTTCAGCTGGTTCATCCATCGATGTTATCCCTTTAACACGTTCCGGAGAAGCAGGGTCAGGGAAGCGCGCCATGATCTCGTCAAGCCATCGTGATTCAACCGGAGAGGCTCGATGGGGAAGTAAAATAAGAGACGACGTTCTGAGGTGGGCATTTCTGTTCATATAATATTGACTGAGCGATTCACGCTGACCAGGGATAATTGTCTCTTGGTCACTACCATGACTTCCGAGGGACGAAGGGGAGGGGCAATTGTCATCTTGGACATGTCTATTTGTTGGTGATTTGAAAGATGCTCTATTCTCAACCATGAGCTTTTCAATTTCCTCCTGTTGCAAGCTTTGATCTGCAGCGATTTTGGTTTCAGGTGGCACTTTTATTCTCGCGAACGCGCGAAGTTGCGTCACCCACCCGCCCCGTAGCAGCCAGGCCAGAATAGAAAAGTAAGCTGCCTTGTGGTCTTTACTCGGAATAAAACTGGCGTATGGCCGTGGAGTCCCACTCAACGCAGACAACATCTTTGGCAGACTGGGGAGAGTTGGAAACGTGGCCGCATAGGCGGCGGTGGCTGCTGGTAGTTTGCTAAGGTCACAGTTTGGTGACACAATGTAAGTATCACGCTGGTGTAGAGGAGGAATAGCTCGTGCGCGCCTCCAGTACACTAGGTGGCTGGCGAGAAGCTGGATATTGGAAAGCGGGATCCCTGAGAGGGCGGATATTTGCGTAAAAGATTTATTTGGCTTGGTGGTGCGTATGTAGTGCGCAAGCGCAGGGCCGAGAGCGCCGCCTGATGCTTCCACGTCCCTCAGGATTGCTGCTTCATTATCCAACAGTAGGAGAGCGAAATGTTTTGCAAGCGTTTCACTGTGTGGATCTATTCCCCCAGCAGCTGCATCGTCAGCTGGGCTGGATTCGTCGGCAGTGGTGAGCCACAAGCCCGGATAGGCTGCGTCTGTCGGAGAGGGAAGATACGGTGTTGAAGTCGGTGGTGGTATTTGAAGAGATATGGATGCATCTGGGCCCAGAGACACAGAAGCAATCTTCGAAGTCGATATGCTTGTGAATACAGTAGAGATGGCTCGAGCAAGGGAAGATTGAGCGATCAGCTCCGAATAGAGACTATTCATTGACGCCTCTAGCGAAATTGTGAGCAGAAACCGCAATTTATGCATATCAAATCGGACTGGAATCTACTCACTTTTCTCTCTCGCCTTCTCCTTTATCTGCAGGATATTCTGGGCTTCATTCCACACATAGTCTGCACGAGCTTGCTCCCACTTCAAAGCCTTGGAAAACTTTTTTATCACGTTTTCATATATTTCCTTGAGACGCAAGGAGTATTCCAGGATTGGGGAATCTAACACAAAGACCACATTGAACATCGTCATAGAGTCTTTATCACTGTCCGGAGAACCGCTATGTCCTTTAGAGCCGCTTCCTCCTATCTCTGTGTCCAGTCTTCCATCCCTCAGTGCCTCCGTCTTGATTCTCAACACGCTGCCAACCATCTTGTCTGTGTCATCCTCTTGCGATGGAGTGTTTGCAATATCTTCCTCGTACCCCAGCTCTGCTCCTCCCCAGCCGGGGCTTGGCTTTTTCTTTTTTCTGCGTTTTTGCTTTCTCCATGTTCCATCGTCACGAACAAATACAGGCCACCCGACAAAGGCCAAATCATTGATGGCGACCTCAAAGCGCCTCTTATGCCAGGTGCGCGTTGGACTTAACAATTTCTCCCAGACATCAGAAGGGAGTCCCAACAACGTGTCCCAAGGATCAGAGCTTCCCACTGAAGCATTCTTTCGCCTGCTAGAAGAGCCTTGGTCATCCTCCACATCAGAATTGGCAGCTCTTTTTTTCATCAGATTACGACTGGAACTTAGCGATGGCGGACGATGTGACTCTCCGCCGGTAGAAGAAGCAGACGCCGGTACGTTATCTTCGAGACCAGAGTTATTATGCCGTGCTCCAGCTCCGAAATGACTTCCCTCATCATCCTCGTCAGAGCTATCTCCGCTCTCGCCACTCGATGCGGAGTCGCTACCTATTAAGACCTTTGCACGAGAGCTGCGATGGGAACCAACTCCGTAGGCATTTTCGCTAAGCGGGTTAGGAGGGAAGTGAAACACGAAGCGAGGACCCGCGCGAGAGTGGACAGTGAGTATTATTGCGACGAGGCAAGGCTCCGAGAATTTTGCAGCCGAGAAAGACATGAAAGAGCTGGCATTCGTAGCAGAAGGGGTTCTAAAGTGGTTGTTGCACATATGATATATCATCGCCAGTTAATGCCGGAGGTTTCTTCCCAACGGATAGCACTCAAGGTTGATAGGTACCTACGTACTTGCGAATTGATTTGAAGCATTATGTAAAAGGATTATATTTGCTTCGGGATCTGATTGTAATAATAACATTGATAATGTACAGACATAATAATAAATCGCTACATTCCAGCAATCATTTCTACGTGCGTTCTTTTTAATTCTCATACTCCTCACAATCAATCTTAGTAATGCGGTGAACTAAATTACCTCACAATCAAGCATTATCGTCTTTTCTTGTCGAAATCGAAGATACCTTGCTATTCTTACCCAATTCGTCTCCTTTAAATTCTAGACCTAAATTTTTGAAATTGTCGGGAGCCATCAAGTTCCTGAATAGCCGAGATGTTGTCAGTAAC
The DNA here is from genome assembly GCA_002240705.1 of Elaphomyces granulatus. Taxonomy (NCBI): domain Eukaryota; kingdom Fungi; phylum Ascomycota; class Eurotiomycetes; order Eurotiales; family Elaphomycetaceae; genus Elaphomyces; species Elaphomyces granulatus. Next base: position 25,990 of record NPHW01003357.1, read on the forward strand.
AAATCTCTCTCACCTCAATTGCTAGTGATTCCCGGATATATATAGAATAGAGGTTTTTCAGTGAATAAGCAGGTCTCACTGGGGGTCTTCGAGAATGCACGGAGAGCGAAAATTTCCCAGGCAACTAGTCTAATGCATGGGGGATGAAAAAGAGTGGAAGCTTACTTTTCCATGCGACAACTTAAATACTCTCTAGCGAGTTTGCGACACTGTTCGTCATTTACGCCATTTCTCGTTTTGAGGCACTTCAAATAATCGGATATGAGGTGTTTGCATTCTCCTGGGGGTGCACATTGTTAGCCCCCGAAATGGATGAAAGGGTAACTCGATGGCATAAGATATTGGGGCTGCGGGCACAGTGTAGGTACATGAAACAATAAATACCATACCGTCATGATCGAGAGGGAAGCTTCCTCGCTCAGGCCTACAAATCAAACAGACAACTTGTTAGTTGTTTGTTATCCGCTGCATAAAGCTCCGCGTTTCTGGGGCCCTAAATGTTGATCATGCAACCCAAGAGAGACTCACGGAGTAGGTTTGTAATTGATAGCACCACCTCCAGGGCTTCCAAAACTCATGACTGCAGTAAGCGGCCTCCACGAGAGGCCTGTGTCATGTAATCCAACGAAATAATGGACGGAAACTTCTGAGAAGTAACATATGATAGGTATGATACGTATGAGATTTTCCAAGGAATTTTTGACTTCGGCCGTGCTGCAGACAAACAGCACAAAACAAACAAAACATACAAATACCACTTCGTTACCATACCACTAGCTGAAAGTGCAGCCTAAAGATGACTACGCATATATCTACCTATGATATAATATAATGGGGACGATATCGAATATATAATAGGCCAATTGATGATAGATATTGGAAGGTAATAAAGCAGGTTTCGGAGAGCGAAACTTTCAGCCGTTTCAAAAGTGATCTCTGCCCCAATCTTATAAATTGTCTCTTCTCGCTTCAGTTGACCTTTGCATTTATTCAGAACCTTTACGTGTGACCCCGAAACTTATTAACTACTTGGAGGGATCGGCTACCATCTTTCCGCTATAATTACTCATCAGTGACTCTATTTTCATCAAAAATGCCAATGTTAGTGAAACCTCGCCTCCATGGACGAAGTCTCCACGAGATGGCATTGTATTATTTACATCCCCTATGGCACATCTTCTATACTGAACCTAAATTGCATATAGGAGGCTTAAAGGAAGCTGCCAGTGCGGCGGCGTGGAATTCGAACTGGATTCTCATACGCCAGTCCCTTACCAGCTTTGTGCATGTAGTATTTGCCGCAAAGTCGGTGGCTATAGCGGCTGTGTGAATTTAGGGGGCATTGCCGACTCGCTAAAGGTAAAGAAAGGAGAGCATCTTATCAAGTACGTCAAGGGCACAACAAAACCCAGTCTTCACTCTCAATTGATGACTAGTAGTTCAGGCTAACAAATGGACCCGTTTTCTCAGAAAATACACTGCCATCAAGGACCGCGGCAAGCCAAATGAGCAACTTTGTACCTCTGAGAGAAACTTCTGCTCTAATTGTAGTAGCATGCTCTGGTTATGGGATCATCATTGGCCAGAGCTCATTCACCCATTCTCCTCGGCTATCGATACCGAGCTCCCGCCTCCTGATAAGATGGTTTGTGTCTGGGCAGGCTCCAAGCCGTCCTATGTACGCTGGCCCGAGGGTGAGAAAAGTGTACATGAAGTGTACGGCGAAGAGAGTATTGAGGGATGGCACAAGAAAAACAATCTTTTCATTGACTGAAACTCTGACCTGCTAGCCAGGCTAACAATTTGGTGACAAAGTTAGATGTTAGCTAGAGGGAAGGGTTGAAGGGGTGGAGCTGTATTTATCAGAGAAGATGAGAGGAATTATGAAACATGCACCCATCCTCCGTCAAAATAATACTTCTAGTTCATCCTTGGAGTGGTTTTTTGTTTGAATATCTGAATACTACATTGGTTAGCTGAGACAAAGACGGGGAGGTAAGTCAACACCAATATGTTCAACGATTCAGTTCTCCAAGGTGAAGGGTTTTCTTCAAAGTGGCACTCGGTATAAAAACAGCGTATGGGGTTTCATCAGGAAGAAATAGAGAAGAGAACAAGATACAGAAATAACTCACAATTTGCTACAATCTAGGAGGCTTTAGGGGGTGCGAGCTCTATAATCCGTGGTAAAGTCAGCTACAATTCCAAGAATGTCGTGATATGTGGATACATGAATTCTGATAGCATATATCATCTAAGATCAGGCTTCAAGCCTAGTAGTCAGCCAAAGCACAGTAATAAGGTTACTGCAATCAAGAGAATAACACACCTCATTAAATCAGAATTTTCAGTGTTAACGTTCATATCCGGCGCAGAATTGCGTCCAGTCAAACAGTGTGAATAATAATGTTCATCATGTAATGGATGGTATCCGATGCAAATCAAAACAAGAAATTGTAAATGAGTACCTTAACATTGGGTATTAGCAATTGTTGTAAAGTTTAACAATTTCAAGAAATGAGCATAATGTGGACTCGATCAGGTGACGAAATCTCAACAAGCACTTCAACTCCTAGCACCCGCAAAGTTTGTACGCTTTGCCTACATGGATGAAGGCAGATGAATGCGTTCTGTCCGCCCGTTCGTTCATGGCTTCTTCATGGGAGATTGCGCGAAGGATTACAAAGCGTAGGGAAGGAAAGTGAAATACCTGTAGCATAGTCATATGTTAGTAGTGCAAACGAAGACCGAATACGTTTAAGGAAGTAGAAGGCCGGGCGCGATCAGACAAGGCTGAAACTTGATAATGACAGATTCCACACGGGTATTTAAGTCTGAGGAATGCCTTTGCATGTCACATAGTCATCACAGGTAGAAGGGTAAAATAAAAAAAGACTTGTTGCAAAACGCACCTTTATAAAAGTTCTTGAATCGGGGGCGGTAGTAACGACTAAATAGGGGATCCTACAATACTGAAGAGATATTGTAAGCAAGTAAACATAATGAGATATCTATCCCAACAAACAAGGCTAAGAATTATCAGTGTAATTCTAGAGCTTCTTTGATATCCTTCATGGTCATAGGATTTGGATTGTTCGTGTAGAAAATCATCATTCAAGGAAAGAGCAAGTC
>NPHW01003359.1:0-11722 GCA_002240705.1 Elaphomyces granulatus
TCAATAGTAGGTCAGCTAGGCAGCGGTGGTCTTCGTCTGTCACTAAGATGGACATATTAATATGACAAAAGAGGCCACATAAAAGATGCGCACTAACCGTTCGGAATAGATACAAACTTGGAGTTGTGGGGTAACTGATTATAAGGCAAGGCCTTTGGCATATCTGAACTTGCATTAACGATTATTGCAATCGCTAAATTATAGCATAGTCATCTACGTACTTGAATTGTCCCTGTTGTCGGTATCCACCATTCGCCTTACCCGCTTGAATAGCTTCTCGTACACGGCATCATCACGATGTGCGAACTTGCATATCTCTTCATGATTGGCATCTACAGGTACCTGATCTTCCCCAGGAATCTCCAATAGGGATGAATGCTTCTCCACAATCTAATAATCATGGCGTTAACCTTGCTTTAAAATATGGACAAATTAGTATTATAAAGGTTGCTAACCCACCAAGGATGACAATATCGGCATCGGCATCATCTCGTAGAAGCTGCAGACCTGATAATTGGGCAGCTGAAAGCGAAAATCCGTTGTCAAACGCATCAAAGCGTCGCTGTTCGCTCGCAAGACGTTAATCAGGCCTGGAGCCGGATTGTGCATCACTGTTGTGGCAACATTTGCGAGGACTTCTCCATATGAAGCCTTGTCGCTTCCACGGTGAGGTGTACCCAGAAATATAATTCCGACCGTCGCCTCGCTGATCGTTCGATACTGTGGCTCTATCTTTGCTTGAAATAGCGCCTAGAAGCCCGTGAGACCCAACAGCCTTCGTACGATCTAGACTCCGATTCTAGAGCACCAACCTGTTTGATTACAATGCCACCCAAAGAATGGCCCACGAATATGATCGACCTCGTCTTTTCCTGGATATATGTCAACATCAGCCATACGTCTCGTGCAGCGTGCTCTTCATGAACCCACATCTTCCTCCTCCCGTTTGTCAACCATGCAGCCAAGTAAGTCCTTGGCATGATCGGCGATAGTCGCAGTTGTGTTCCCCAAAGCCGCGCTTGCATTGTATCCAAACGACATCACCCGAATATTCTTGACATCTTGAGGGAGGAAGTCCTGGAGCCAGAGGGCATTTGTCTCGCCGTGGGTCCAAGTTCGCTTTGCATCTCCGTTAAGCCCATGGACGGCTACAAGACTGGATCGAAAATGTCACATCAGCTCGAGCACCTCATTGAAAAGGCCAAAATGTTCAAGGGAACCTACTCCACATGGATATGCTTAGGGTCAGTAGCTGCCAGTGGGTACAGGACTTCGAGTCCCATGATCTTAGGTATTTTCTGCCTTTCGATGTTCTTTCTTGCTCGCGTGTTATTAATATTGTATATATACAAATGGTGGCTTCTGTAGGAGGAAATCACAAGAGACAAGGACAAGCCGTTTTACAGAAACTCATGAGGCTGTTAGGCTCAATCCGCAACCGAAGGGATGGCTTGCCAAGCCTGATGCTTATTGGTACTCGGTACCTTGGTACTGCAATATCATGTAGGCCAAAGACAGAGTGCACTGCGAATCTGCGATGTCAGGCTTCCATTCCTTATTTCCTTTCTCTCTTTCTTCCCTTTGTTGTGCTTAGATTTTGGTCGATAGCCTACGTATAGATTCGTCAGGGCTTCCTCGCAGCCTATGAGGATCTTCTCTGTATTAAAGAACTTGCAAGCTTCGCTACGAAAAAGGAGCTACATAAACGGCGAGGTGGAACCGGATTTCTCGCCACCCCAGGCTCTTGCCGCGGCAACTTGATTCTTGAGGACGATCCCATCCACGAAGTGCTGAGAGACATGGATGATATGTATGCAAGACTTTGGCATGGACTATGGCAGTTATGTATGTATGTCATACCCCCGATGGATTGGATTCAATCACTGACTAACAGTACGTATACGGATCCATCCCTTTCGAAAAGATTTATACAGAAACCCGGTACGATGAGGAGAAAAATCGTATTGTAGGTAGGAAATAGTTAACTCACAGAACCAGGTGTCCGATCAACACTCGTATTCCCAAAGTTGAGGAAAGTTTTTGGGCGAGTTCAAGGGGTTCGACTGTAATGCGATTTTTTTCCTCATCGTACCGGGTTTCTGTATATCCCGTCAAGGGGAAATCTTTCTGAAAGGGATGGATCCGTATACGTACTGTCAGTCAGGATCCGTTGGGGTCAGAGTGACCAGTAAAGAAACCTCGCTCATAACACAAGCATCCTCGAATAGGCTAATAACGCTAGGAACAGGTGATCAATATGAATAACCAATACGCCACAGTCGTTTGATTCAAAGTCTTGGACCCTTTTTTAAATAAATCTTTCTTTTTCTCGGAAGCCTTCCATGTCACTATTACCCCATCGGTCAAATCTTTTATCGCTTTCTGGATCGCTTCCCAAGCGATTAGGCGAAGCGCGGAAGCTCGTATGTTCAGGACGATGGAGAATTCATATATGAGATCTTCGTTCCGTATCTCATTAAATGAGATACCGTAGGCCTCATCAAAGGCTTTTTCCCAACGTTTCTTTGTATCTGGATGGAGATTGTAATTTGAGATTACCGAGATGTCAGTGATTATGGAGCCCCCATGCACTCTGGCATTGCGAGATTCTTTTAGTTTCTTATCAGATTTATTACCTGCCCATTCATTGAGCGTTACCATCCGAACGAGCTTCCATCTACCTTGAGCTTCACGAAGCTGCCGTGACTTTTTTTTCAATTCCTCGACTTCCCTGGTTAGCCGATCAACATTCTCGAGCTGCGAAAGACCTTCTTCATTCCCGACTTTTTTCCCCTGCCTCTCTATCTTTAAGAACTTGGTGGCAAGCCCTGCCCTGTATTGCCTACGTGTAATCCCCTCTCGTTGTCATCTTCACAAATTCTTGCTGCGATGCCCCTCGGCACGAGGTCCAGACGTTAGTGACGGTGGAAGAACTTACCAGTGCGAAAGCGCTGACGAGGATTGGATTGCGTGGCCGTCCTCTTTGTTTTTAGGGCTTTTAGGAAACCAAACTCAAGAACGATCGTCGATCCACACACATCATCAGCAGACACGCAGACTTGTGACTATCAACTGGGACACTCCATGGAGGCTGTGGCTTTGCGTTGAGGCGTTGCACTTGGATACACAATACTCATTGCTCATGAAAAAGGAGCAATCTCTTCATGGGCTGTATTCATTATACATACGTACACACTATCGTCGCATATATGTAGTAGTACATTAAACCCTTGTTAGGATGAAATTTAAAGTGGTTTGACGCTCTATGGAAGTTGCAACAATACGTCTGTGTAGTAGCCAACAACATGTCGCATCTAAGTTCGAAGATACCATAGCCCTGTTGGAAGCAGGGCTTATAGTGCGAACCCTTGACGCCCTGCCTCCTGGACGGACTGCACAGGACCTATATATATTTACATTTGTGAGACATAGTACCTAATATGGTAATAAATGCTAAAAGATGCTCACCGTTCCATGGTATTTTTTTGTCCGGTCATAGGTACATATAGGTAAGTTACGCAATGAGTTCTATTCTTGAAGCTTGCAGTCGAGGTATCGATGTAACTATGTATCATAAAGCCTGTATTCAGGCTTGATTTGTTGACAAGATCGTTAGCAAAAATAACTTTGGCATATTTTGAAAAATTTGCATGCGTCAGGTGTCGGCATCATGAGCATACCTACATAGTATATATATAGCACGTATACGTGGTTATACATAGGGAAAATGTATATGAAAAAATATGACTGATGATACTATCCGATGATCGACCCTCATCCGGTCTTGTCTTGATTTATTATTATTATTAACCTACCTAATGTACAAGTAACAACCTCGGCTCGTATATATATAGTATTTTAATATTAGAAACTTTTTCCGATCGAGCTGTGGATAAGCTGGTTGGCTGATGGAAGCGGTGAGATGAGATGCTCAGATGCTGATTTGCCACAACGGACGACGTCATGCAGGACCCCACGTGACCGGCAGACCCGACACGGGGACTGGCCAGTTTCCCTCTCACGGTTCTCGCAAAATTTAGTTACCTCAACGAACGACCTGCGATATTATTCCAAGGTGGACTTGCTTACCACACAACAACAACGCTTTCGCCATCCAGACCAGTTGGCATTGTTTTTTTCTTTTTTTCTTTTTTGAGGAGAATAAGAAAGAGAAGGGAAAAAGAATCAACAAAAGGAAACTGAGAATGGCCACCTTTCAGGATCGTGCTCAGCACGCCATTGCACAGCTGGACAAGGAGGTAACTATGCCCCGTCTCTCTCATCAACGATTCTGATTCTCTTTCCCTGTTGGAAGTTGAACTTGTTGGCCTGAGTGGGATCGTCGATCCGGCTTGGAACTTGAAGCAAAAAGGATCCAAAGGTCAAGGTCCACGGCTAACCTGCGAGCTATATAGCTCTCCAAATACCCCATGCTCAACAACTTGGAGAGACAGACCTCTGTTCCCAAAGTCTACGCCTTCCTGGGTCTGGTTGGGACGTATTTCTTCCTGGTGTTTTTCAACATCGCTGGCGAGTTTCTCGTCAATTTTGCCGGCTTCATTATCCCCGGTTATTACTCCCTCCATGCACTCTTCACTACTGGCACCACAAATGATATTCAGGTAGGCAGTCTTACGTTCACCTATCTTCTGAAATGATATGAGCATTTTCCCGCTGACCTCGACTACGATAGTGGCTGACGGTACGTGTTGGATAAACAATGTTGCGCGGCACGGACAAGGCGGTCATAACCAAGCTGCCTGGCCGGTTTCACATGATTATGATGGCGGTGGCTAATCACATGTAGTACTGGGTGGTTTATGCCTTCCTGGCCGTTATTGAGAGTGCTATCGATGCTTCCTATTGGTTCCGTATGTCCTCTACGTCTTCTCCATCACTCTATCAAACAATGGCAGGGTCTTCCATAACTAACTCGGGATGATTTAAAACAAAATAAGCATTCTATTACATCCTCAAGCTCGTCCTTGTCCTTTGGATGTCTCTTCCCCAGTTTAAGTAAGTGATCCCCACCCTCACCCTACCTCCCAGGGGGATGTTGAGGCCTAATATCTCCACAGCGGAGCTCAAGTTGTCTTCCACTCGTTCCTCCAGCCCCTTCTTGCCCGTTTCTTCATCCTAGGATCCACGTCGGCCAACCTCCGAGCTCAGGCCGATGCTGCTACGAAGATTCATTCCACTTAAAATTGAGGGTAGGAGGATAATGGCGGGAATGTATGTGTAAGAATGAGATTCGAAATGGGTTAGAAGCTTGACGGGAGAACTGGGACCGTGGACATATATTTGGGCGTGGGGTTTCTCTAGCCGTCCGTCCGTCGATCCCCTACTTCATTTAACAGCCGAAGAACTCGGCCAATCCTCCCGCTACCATCGCATCGGCGAAGGCAAGGTGCAGAGTGGCGAAACCAGGGGGTGGTAGTTGTGTTAGATATGTGGAGGGACAGCGAAGGCCCATTGTTTATTTTTTTATTTTTTTATTTTATTTTCTTTTTCTTTTTTCGATTGGAGAAGATAGACCCGGGAACGCGTTCGATTTGTTTATTTTTGATCTCATGTACACGTTTGACGTTGTGTTGAACAGTAAGCGGGTGCGCGCGTCTATATTGTGCGTGTCTGTATGATTCCTTGCAAATGATAATGTCTTGAGTAAAGCATGAAGAGGGCCAGTCGCGGGTCATTAGTAACGGTGCGCTATGGGAAGGCAATAATTCGGGGCTCAGAACTTCCAACTTTTGTCAAACCACTCCTTGCTGTGTCGTAGGAGCCATCAATTGATCCCTTCAGGGTAGTCGGCAAAAGGCAAGTCCCGGAGGGGAGAGGCGGGAGCGTATCGTATCGATACGAATCAATAGAGACCAATTCCAATCCGGTTACTCCAGCTGTCTGCACGCGGATTCAATACAATCCGATAGGGGAAGGGGTTGGCGTCGCTCGTGGTGATGGGGGGAATATGATCCTTGTCTCGGTTGACGATGGCAAGGATTTTCAACGCGGCCTTCTGAAGGGTATTTGCCATCGCTTTGCGTACCTTGGACCTTTCTATCAGACGGTATTAGCCCTGGAATTGCCCCGTGTTTCATGAAATGTCTGCTGTGGCATGACACTGGCAGTTATCCGAAAACAAAACATACCAGAATCGGTCCTGGGGGTTGCAATTGTGACATCCAACGTCCAGATCTCCCAGCAGACTTCTTCTTCGCCTCTGCCTGCCAAACCACCAAACCACAGTCCAGCACGACGACGCTTCTTCTCGAAGAACTCGACGGCTAGGCGGCCGCGCACGCCATTGCCGCCCCCGTAGGTATTAGAGGAGGGGGACAGATGCTGGCGGACAAGCGACGTGACGCGGGCATCGATCAGGGTCTCGAGCTCAACGTCATTGATTGCAGGCAGTGTGAGATCGAGGATGTCGACTGTCTCGGGGCGGATGGAGGGGAAATAGCGGTGGAAGAAGATCAAATGGAGGACGCCTGGATTGGAGACGGTGGTCAGTTACTATTAACCTGCTCCCTGTTCCACGGTGAATGTAAGAAGTCCACGTTACGTACTTTTCAGGACGTCATTGACGGAGAGGGTGTCTGCGAATATCTCCAAAAAGTATTCTGGAGGGGTCTTGCGGGGCTCCATCTCAACTCAGGGATGTATTTCAGTTGTTGTTGTTGTTGTTGATTGTTTTTTTTTTTTTACTCGCCTCTCTTCGTTCCCTAGAGTCTCTCTTCTCTTTTTATTTCCTTTCCCTCTTTGTGTGTACGTCTTTGTGGATATTGGCCTTCCAGATTGGCGGGGTAGAGGGGTGATTGTTAGTAGATGTTCTCAGCCGGTTTGGCGCAACGACCCAGCTGAGTTCAATGACCAGCTGGGCCGTGAATGACTGCAGCCAAGACAAATGGCGAGTTGAACCGGGCAGAGAGATAAAACTATCATATGAGGCACAGGACAATGCAGAATAATAATATAATTTTTAATGGTAGATGTCGAAGGAACAAGGACACCTCTCAGCATCCTCACGTTTTGCGACCAAGGTTCGCTGGGGGCTGCTTATTACCCCGCCATTGCATAAACTAGTCTATGATACGATACCAACATCCGGTCCATCCCACTTTTTTTTTCTTTCAACAACCTATTTTTGCCCGGCGGAGGAACACTGACCCGAGTACATACCAAGGCGGCTATGTACGGCGTTATTAGCCCTGTAACCTTGCGGGCCGTTGCGGCTATCAGATAATCTCCAGGCATCAATAATAAGGCTTCATTTTGCCCTAACCCTATGCGCCTTGTCCAAGTGATATTTAAAGAATTGTACCCAATTCGGAGAGCAGTGCCCTGTTATTGCCCTGGCAGTGCCCGGCGATGGTTTCGTCGAGTTTGATGATCAGCATATGATCATGAGGACAATTAATGCTAAACATTTGATAAGACTTCTGTAACTAGCTAGGTTGGGTTTCAAGCCTTATCCGGACATCTGGTAGTGTACTGAATTCATCGAGCAATCTCTCTCACAGGAACAAGCTACGGCCTACAGGTCGCCTTGAGGTGTACGCTTTACCATGAGCTCTGACGAGCCCCGACCTCCTACTTGAGTCAACTTTTCCGCCGGCCGACAAGGAGCCAGAATTCATCCCAAGTTGTGACAGGTTAGCAGGGTGAGATTGACCCGGGCATCACTTAGAGGTGTCTGTTGGCAGTTGCCAAGCACACTTATCCAACCGGGAGATCTGATACCTATGTTTGTCGGATGGAACTATCATCATTAGGCCATTTCAATCCCTCTTACTTTTAGTTTCAATAAACCCGACTGAGGACCGGAGATGAAGATACTACTAAAGACATTACACAAAGCGCGGCTCAGCTCTTGGCAGCTCGTTTGATTAAGAAAACACCATTTGACAAAGATCTTATCTTCAAAAGTTCTATCGCCTTAAAGGCCCATTGCTCAACGAAGAGAAAGAATGCACAGACCAAGGAAATAGATGCAACGTAATGTTCATGGCAGACAGTATGCAAATATCAGGATCAGCATGCTGAAAGAGTTCAACCCTTCGGAAGGCAGAGAATACACCGGTCACATCAACATCATCATCACCACCATATGGAATGCCCAGAACTATGTGGCTTTCTACAAAAGAAGAAGCGGATGTGTTAACCTTCTGAAGCCTTGATTGATTGTTTCATACACGGGTCAGCCAGATAGCCGGAGACACCGTCCCTGCGGGCATATAAGGTTCAAATAATCCACGAAAACCAGATCAATAATGCGTGAGATATTACAAGTACATACACGATATCCGAATCAATTGCCGAGAAGCTGTCATTTCGTTACTGATGTCTGGTTAAGTTAAACCTGATCACTGATTAGGAAAAGATAAAGCGGTGCTTACACACGGAAATGGCGATCATGAACCAGAATAAACATTAGCTTTTCTCTTGCAACCTTAAGCTTAATTTAAGTGATTTGAAAAAAAAAAAAGCTGGGGATGCGGGGTTCATAATAAATCCATTGGACAAATTATTGAAGCTTCCTTGGCGGCTCTCACTCTATCCTTTGCTGAAGATTCAAGGTCATTAAGGTTGGTGATTCGTTTAGTCGAAGACAAGGACCAATTTGGAAGTCAGTCTAGATCGAAGGAGAACTTTCAGGACAGTCTAAGCGTACTTCTTAACGATAAACTTAAGGTTATAAAATCTTTGGACATCTATCGGGAAAATAAAGAAACTAACCCATGGTCATGAATGAAAAGAGAGATGAGTGGCAGATTGTGTGATGACACGACAAAAAATCGGAAGCAGGAATCGTCAAATGGCATCAGACCAAAGCCATGTCAACCTTTACTTGGTCAGTTGAGTACTACTAGTACTATACTGCGACCGATTCCTTAACATATATATTAGTAATTGCAATAACATGGTAGGCGATCTGATCCTTCTCATCCGAAGTCGTGCTTGCCTTACATCTTCAAGATATGTAGTTCAATACCTCCGTACTTCCTTCCGTCCTATCTGCGTTAGAAAATGATAATTCCGTACGCTACCATGTCACCTTCAAAGAAAAGGGGTATTATCGCCCTTTCTGGCTCATTCTCAATCTTATTTCCCATCCTTTTCTATTATTGAGGACCGTCCCTGGTCCATAAAACTTGGCGTGAGAGAGGTAGTATCGGAGGAAAATCGAAAACTTCTACCGGTCAGACTGGAGCTATGTAGCTTACATGATGCCATTGGAACGGGGTCATATCATTTCCTAGTCGACTGGTATGTACCAAAGCCATCTTAATGTCAAAAAGCTAACCGATATATATTGCAGGCAAGGCCGAAATCCGGACATCATGAGATCATCTATCATATCAGGATGGTGGATGTCACACTTCGATCTGATGATGAGCAGTCTATGGCTCAAGCCATTGTTGTCATTCTCTTCCCCGCTCTATATAAGCCACGGTGCTGTCCAGTGTCGAGACGATATAATTCAATATTTCCCCAACAACTCCTCCTGCACTTTTCTCAATATCAAATCCTCCTGCCATAATTTCGCGTCAACTTCGCACCTCTTAAGTTCTCTCAAGCTCAAGTCCCAAAATGCTTGCCATCACCATCAGACTTTACGCCTTCTTAACCTTCCTTGCCGCCGCAAGTATCGTCCAGGCACGCGGCATCACGGTCATGAACCACCAATCCCACACCCTTTTTCTGTGGTCGGTGGCCGATGGAGATAACGTCACCATGCAGTGGCTAAATCCCAACGGTGGCAGTTACTACGAGGACTGGCGCCTAAATCCCAAGGGAGGGGCTATTTCGATCAAGATCTCTTTCACTCAAAAGAGGGAAGATATTCTCCAGTTTGAGTATTCTTTAAAAGATACAGTTGCGTGGGATTTTTCAAGCATAAATATGAAACAGGATTCTCTCTTCCGCAAGCTTGGCTTCAAAAGCCTGCCCTCCGATCCAATCTGCCCTGCCGCCACCTGTCCTCCTAACAGTACCACATGTAAGGATTCATTCGAGAAAGCGGACGACAACCAGGTTATTCGGGTCTGCAGTTCCGATATTGGTATACTTTTGATTATCGGCCTTCTCGGCTTGTGATTCCGGATCGGGGGATGTGGTATGGATATTGTATTTAAGTATTTCATGTATTCAATCTTAAGTTCTAAGTTCTACATAGTTACATAGCATATGTAACAGAGTAATCGATAAATTAGTGCTTACGTTGCGCGTGAACTCCTGAAGGTCGTAAATGTTTATGTCTAAAGTTGTCGAATTAATTATTATTATTATGCAGTGGGATGGGGAAAAGAGGCAATTTCGAGTCAGGCCATTCATGCAAAAAAAAAACTTGATCTGCTGTGCATCCGATTTGTTCTATATACTATACTCCACGCTACAGGCCCTCCGGGAGATATTGTTTCTCGCTTGAGTTTGCATTGAGAATAGTGGTGATTACCATCCATCTCCACCTATCCTATGCACCCGTGAAAAAGTGTACTGTTTGTTCGCATAAAACTGCTGCAGTTTAAATATCGACATCGGTTCTGTATTGTGATTCTCTAGGTAATACTCACATAATCCATTTGATCTTCGTAAAATGATACCAGACGCTGTCAAAGGGGGGACCTCAGACTTTACTATTGTATCGGATGCATAAAAGAATATATCAGGAAGTGAGTATGTACGAGATAACTGTACGGCCAAGAAGTGAGGCAGGTATGCGCATGAGGGGCAAGGCTGAGGGTAGTCATGTACAATGGAATGGTAGCCACTCGCGGGCGGAAAGGATGAGAAGCCTGTAATTACGTTAACATTTATAGCGCAAGTAAGCATTAAGTGTAAGAACTTTGACAGCTCGAGTTCCGTATCATAGAATGGTCCGCATTTGCCCCGGATCCAGCAGAATCGGGATCCGGACCAGATATCGGGAGCAGGTTATTCTATGATATACGGGCATTACCGGGTTCTTCCTCGCCATGGCCATCGGCCTGTTACCTTCTGTAACTCATCCGTATACCCTGTACCTAGTATCATGAATAACCTAAAGAGAAGACGAGACATGGGGTTAATTAAGTGCAGCAAGTCGTTCATGCTTCCGTTTATAACATGAGTCTCTTTCAAACACACGATCCGAGGGTCCTAAAATGACAATATCTAGCTAGATGGTAGATTAGGCGGAAAAACCAATCATTTTGACTAAGTTCTTGCATGAAACTCACGCAGTTAGCAGCCTTGATACATATCGAAACACCATCATTTGTACGCGTGGACGGAATCTGTGGAACAGACTCCTCCTCGTCTCGAACCAACTTGTTGTGAGGGTACGACATTTCTTGGCGGGATGGAACTGCTACTCTACTCTTTTTTCGCAAGAAACCCTGCTTAGCATGCCGAACAGGTTTCGCCTGTAGGTTCAGGGAGTTATTGAGAAATTCTGAGATATCAACCCGGCAATTGTTGCATGTAATCCTGGTGATAGTGATACCAACACACCAAGTCAATCAACGCGTTGTTTATGTACTCAAGGAGTGGCAATGCATCCTACCTATGTAAGAGATAGTACTAGTACTAAGTAAACAACAATGCGGATCAATTGGCCCGGAAAATGTAGCCTTCAACCCAGTAATATGCAGGGCAAGTTCTGTGACCGGGGCGTGGGAGCTAGGGGGCTAGACGGCGCATTCTCATTTACCAGGTACATATGGTTGGGGACCTCTTTAAT
>NPHW01003361.1:4630-18230 GCA_002240705.1 Elaphomyces granulatus
TCCTCCAGAGGGTCTGAGTTCCTGGGATAATCCAAAGCGTCTAATGCAATTTCCGGAGAAAATACGGGTGCGAAGATGGTTGACTCCTCCTGGAGTGAACTTGAACGGCTTGAGAACACGAGAAATCTCGTAAAAGTAAATGAGTATAGAAAGAAGTTGGGACGATCGTCGAAACGCGGTGGTAGGTAAGAAAGAGGTTGGGTGAAGAGGAAGGGTAGTGACGCTAGGTGAGTCACAATCGTCCTCAGGATGTTACCTCAGTACCCTCAGACTAATAGGTAGTGTACATTGAGATACTGAGGTAATCCGGAAGGAAGGCTTGATCAGCTTACCTCAGTTTCCTCAGACGACTTAATGGTGCGAGGTGATGTGTGGCGAGCGGCGTGACGGTTTTGCTAGATATATTCCACACTATACCCAATTCGTCGCACCATTACCTTGCCGCCATTCCTTTTTCGGTTGGATCGTCTAAGGGGACTGAGGTAATGATCAGCTGACTTGCGAGTCTACATAGAGTCATCACAAAAACAACAATAATCACAAAACCACAATTCCCAGTGCCTTACCCCGGATGAGCTTGCGAAGTAGGGCACTGGACACATGCCAGCCCTATGAATAACGAGCTCGCCAGCCCCGGATGAGTCGACGGGGGCGTCGGGTGACTACTTTTTCAAGATTTAAACAATATTGAATAACAAATCACAGTAGAGCTAGTACCTATTAATTAAGTAGATACCGTATACTGTAGAATTGGATTTCGTGTATCGATCTCTAAAAATGACCAATCACGTACACGAGTGAGTGGCTACCACCACCAGTTCTTCTGAGAAATTGGAGGACTGGTATGCACTGTACGTCTCATGAGACTCCGGAGTCATGCTATCCAGTAATTACCTTAATGGCCGGCGCAGGGACATCGACTTCGTCTCGTGAGGTCTCGTCTCTAGATCGGATCAAGCTGAAGAGTGCTACCGATCTGCCAGTCGGCTCTGTTTGCATGTTTTATGTTGCCCATACCTTTCATTCACTCCCACCCCTCAGCCTTCAGCCCACAATACCTGAGAAATCCCAGCGATGTGGCCTCAAGGATGGCCTCCGTAGCCTCCTCTATCGCCCCCCCCAAGAGTCATCCAGTCAGTTCTATTCTTAAATTGCGACCTGGAGCCTGAGGTCGGTCGTCGCCTGTTGCTTCCAATGCGTTGAGAGGTCACATCTGACTTCCTTCCGTCCCTAGGTGGTTCTTTGCCCTCCTGGCAAGTCGCTTTTCCCTGGAAAGCCTCCTCGTGTATCCTCTAACAGTAAGTGCACTTCGCTTTTACCGTGCCTTCTTCTCTGTTCGCTATCTGACTTCTCTCCCAAGGTATTTCGTTGCCCTCCTAGCAATTCGTTTTGCCATTCATAGTCTCTCAAAAGCCTCAAGTGGATCGACAACCTTTGTGTGTACTCTAATAGTAAGTACACTTCATTTTTCCGTGCTTTCTAGTCATCTGGTAAGACAGCACTCTGACCGATCGTCATTACTCCCGATCCTCCCCAGCACTGACCTGACCGGCTCCTAGTATTGGATCCGACTGGCAATGTTCTGCGAGAAGGGCTACTCCACAGGCGGGCAGAACGTCGCGTAGACATGGCGATAGGATTCAAAGAGTTCATCAAATGTCAGCCGTCGAAGATGGCACTGGCCCGGATTTAATAATGAACTTGAGCAAAACTGGTGGAGTTGAGCTCCTTAAATTCTAGGAACTTTCCCTCAGACCCTATTGTGGATCAACTCTATGGACTATCAGTTAGCCAAAGTTATTGATCTTACGTACTAATTATAAACGAAAATACCTTAGTTGACAACAGAAGCTTCTTATGTATCGTATGATGATAAAAACAGGAGGTCCACGGGAAGATTAAAAATTTCATTTAATGTGCGTCTTTAAAATCAGCATTCCAGATATTTAACTGCTTGGATGATGAAAGAGACCGATACTACAGTAGGTAGTAACAGTACATACCTATAATTAAGATATGATATGGTCTAATGCATGATCCATATTTTTGAAACGGAAAAGGGGATGTACAGCACGCTTATTATTGCAAGGGGGTCGCTAGTAGCTACGGGGTAGCTGAAGGAGTGTTCTTCCAATCAAGATTTCACGAGGCGTGACGCCAACGCTAAAAAAAGGGAAGAACAAATCCTCCATAGGTAGTGTGATTCTAGATCCTCGAACACTGCAGGTGGGCCAAAATTGCAGTTATTACACTATGTACAACGAGCAACTTATTACGTGGCCTCCTATTCCTACAATCATAGTCGATCTTTTCAAATAATCAATCAAGTTTCGACCATTATTAGTACGTAGCCTGAACCAAAGTGAACAGGGCGAGTTTCTATGATAAGGATTGCGATTGCAGTGATCGGTATGTACATACGTTAGTCGGATTGTGGGGCGGGAATGACACTCCGGAGGAGAAAAGATCATCAGGAAACAATACTAATAATAACTTCACACGACACAGAATATATCATTGCCCCTTAAACCCGATTGAGGGCTTTTGCAATTGATCAAGCAGCAACCATCGAATAAAGTCGATCTCTGAAATCCGGAGAATGGCTCTCAAGCACTTAATCCCTCTCTTCGTCCTTGTCGTCGTTGTCGGTATCCTTACCTTTGTCGGTCTTGCAGTGTACAGCATCGTGCAGGAGGTGAGCACGAAAGCGAGAGAGAAGATAGAGAAGAAAAACATCTCAATCACGAAAGGCGGGTTGAAAGTGGGAGTGAAAGAGCTGAGGGACGAGGAGTATAGGGATCGAAGCCAGAAGTACGTCTCAATCCTCCCGCCAATCTCCAAAGTGCACGTTCAAGAATTAAGGCTAATCCATGATACTTTTAATTATTTTAGAGTCTTAGTCAATGTCTGGAACCACAGAGCGTTCCCTACGTCCAAAGGCCGACTCTGGAATTTCTGGTCGGGGCCTTCTTCTTCGGGTCCTCAGAATACGGAAAAGCGTAGATAGCAGGAGCTACCTCTTACAATGTCTCCAACTTCGAATATCTCAGACTGATGATGGATCGTGTGATGTGCGCAGATAATAACAAGAAATTTCAACAACCTTCTGCCGAAAAAGGAGAGTTAAGGTCGGTGGCTGCGGAGAGGGGGTTTGACTTTATTTCCTCTCTTATCATATCCTGCCTTGATACGGCCTGAGGAGACCTTAGACCAATGGTTTGTATTTATATCATCAATTATAGGCATCCTGCTACATATGACGACGGCCGTGCTACCTTGAGCGATGGAATGTGATATTAACTTGGAGAGGATTCAGTTGCGAGGCTGAAATACCCCTTGACCCTTCAAATATTTTTTGCTATTTCATTCTTCAATTACCCCCTTGATGGGCGGACATTACTTTGTCATTGATTTATTCGAGTGCCTTCGTCAACTGAATCTATATATTTGTATGTAACATGTCCTGGATGCATTTTGGCAAACCCCTAACAACATTCTTTATCCTCCTTATCCCTGTTCCCTTCACGAATTATGTATATTAACTGAGTGAGAAGCGAGTCTCTCTACATTATGTCTCTCCCCCTTTTCTTTTTCACTTTTTTGTTTTTTTCTTTCTTTTCTATATAAAAGCTAGAATGTACGCCGATAGCTTTCTCGAAAACCGAGCATACGAGCATCACGTCATTTTGTTCTGGAGTCTGGACCTTATTCGAAGATCTCCCAAGGAAATCACCATTCCCCTATTCATTCAAGGTTCCCCTTGCAATCTGGGCAATTGACAAGGATTACCCCTGGTATCGTTGAGTAGATCGATCAACTAAGAAATATCTATCTCCAAGTACAATAATAAAACCCAAAGCCGGGGATAATCTGTACTCCAGCCCGAAACCTCTCTTTATAGTTAGTTGTGCTGCCACTTGAACCATTGCTTTCATCTTTTCGGCAGCGAGCTTGCGGGAATGGTAAGTTAAACAGGAGGGTAAGGAAAGACAAGGATCTATACACTATAAAGCACTTGCTATAGCTATTAAGCAATTTATGGGATTCAAAGCTGGTCAAATGCAATTCTGCTAGTTACTAGTAGTCAAGAGTATATCATGCTATTACTGTTCCCGGACCATCTTGCTGATAGTGATATAGTACGCTTTGGACGGCCCTTTTCCCTTGGTCAGTCCGCACGAGCGATGATAGAGAAAGATAGGTATATGTGGCCATTGTGGTTAGATTCACAACCTAATTTGGACACACATCTGTTGTTGAAATTGACAGAACGTTCCGCTTATAACTCGGCCAGGATATCACAAAATCAATAAATAAAGTCATAAATGAATGAATAGATGAAACTCTCAAACTTCCCTAATCCAGATTTGGATGGTATTCCTGCAGCGTTTCTTCGGATCCGCTCCTAGCATTCATTTTGGCTCGCTCGCTAGGAATGAAGTCCTTCTCCATCTTCACCCTCTTCTGAGCTATCCACAAGTCCTGACCGACAACCTCGTTTCTACCTTCAATCTCACGAATAACTTCCTCGAGTCCGGCCTCTTCCTGCTCCAACAGTCGCAATCTCACAGCCTCTTGCTCCCAGAAGAACAGCAGGCCGATCACTTTTCTTTGCGAGGGTACGCCGAGAAAGGCCAGCTTATGAGTGAATTCGGTGGTGATTCGATTCGTGTCGATGCCGTAAGGGTTTGGAGCATTTGGCGCTGAAGTAGGGAAGATAATTCCAAGCTTGAGCAGGGTGTTGTAGATCTTCCGAGACACATTCTCGGACTTTGTCACTCCGCCACATCGGAAGCTTGCGGCCTCAAGATCAAGATGGCTCTTGCCCGGTTTCGGGGAGCCCGAAGTTTGATATACAAAGAGTATATCCTGCTCGTTCAGCGAGAGGCTTGCATCAAGCTCCGAGGTATCATTGGCAAAGTTTGGGACCGCATTGAGAATCAAGCGCGAGAAGGAAATCTTGAGGTTACGGTACATGTTGAAATGGAGATGACATAAATCTCTAGTGGATTAGTTCTTCCAACAGTGACAGCTAGCAGTATTCGAAATAACTTGAAGTTTAAAAAAGACCGTAGTGAAGAGGGGACATAAATTAGGTACATTAAGGCATGCGTAGAGACTGTTAGGAGTCGACTACATTAAAGGTAATAGTATCTACGCTTGAAGTGCATGTGACCTCCAGTTTCAACAGGTTTTAAATCTCAATCAATATTATTCTGGAACCTTGTACTTCCGGTCGAGGGTCTCGGCTGGTCGGCCCCGCAGTACCCGTGCACCCGCCCACCTAATCCACGGTAACAAAATGTTACATAGCGTCGGGACTAGGAAATAACTTGTCCGACTTTAGTCTAACGCACGCCCCTCCGGGTGGTTCGGGTTAGCGTACACCCGCCAGAAACCCAGACTAGACCGACTTTGCAACTGGGCACGCGACACAATTCTGTTATTGCTATGTACCCACTTTTAAAGTGGCCACTCCGGAAGCCAGGAGTGGGGGCCAATCCGCGGATAACAAAGTTGCTTGTCATCATCATCAGCGATTCATCAAGTTTACCTCACCATCAAGTAACAAAAAAAGCTTCGCTAATAAACTTCGCATGGAACTATGATATTCTCAAAAATATCTCACTGCAATATATATACCTGTGCAAGTTGTTTAAATTTTATATGGTCCATCAATTTTAGAAGTACAGACTGTAGAGTATCATATATTATAACTGTATAATTTATATTACTAGGGCTTCTACAATTCTAACAATGATGCATTAAGGCGAACATGGAGTCATGACTCATGACTAGGTAGGTAGTTTCCTGTTTTCCAAGTGACCGATTATTTTATAAACTCGGGTCACGTAAGACCCGCAAAGCAGACAATTATATTAGGACGTTCGAAATTTAGTGAAGTTACTAGAAGAAGCTCTTAATGAATGATTAGCGAACGAGGTAACTCGATGACGTGTAAATTGCATTCAAGGTACAAAGTAAGACAGAGTAGTACTGACTAAAGGCAAAACTTGAATTGATCGCTCTACCTATGTTATAGGGCTTGCCTCGGCGATGCCTTGGCTCGATCAGGGGGTCTAACCAAATATAACTAGGTAGGTAGTTGAACCGGCCTTGCTGTCTTAGAAGGTATGAGACTGAATGCCATCTTTCTAGTTAGTGACCACCACAGGAAGAGCCTAAAATATTGGCTGAGATTCAAGGTCTTAAGGCTGTCTAATGTTATGTATATAAATCTCTGCAAGCGCAAACAAGAACTGTCAACGGCCTATCATACATGAATATTATATCTCGTCCATCCTTTTTCCACACTTGAGAGAGAGTCATCCCCGGACCCCTATCACTGCCCTATTAGGAAATCAAATGACGTTTTGTCGTTTACGGTTTAGTTAATAGATATTCCAGTGCAGTATCTCGTAATCTACATACTATGATATAGATTTGACCTACCGTGGAGTCATAGTAGTGTATATATAATTTGAAGTCTTATGTATATCCCTTCACGAGTCACAAATGTATCTTCTCGTGAATAACCTCAGGGTCCCATATATGAATCATCATTCGCACTTATCAAGTAGATCTACTTTTTCCGATCCGCCTTGTCCTTGATAATTTTTTAGTCGGCAAGGTTGAGTAAATTATCGATTATTGTGAAAAAGATATATCTATTTGACCCTCTCGTTTCCTTGGTTTCTTGATCACATATGTAGTATGTATACGACATATCACAGTCGAATGATCTGAATAACATATAGAATGAAGACACAGAAAAAACTTAAAGATGTGGTCGGAGGATTCTCTTTCTGATTTGTTGATTCCTTGATATGTACTTCTAATACATATGATATATCGCCTCTACAGTCACCACAAAGATCCTAGTAAATATGACATCGCTGTACAGTCAAACAGATGCCTGGACAGGTGCATAATGTATATACATAAATACCACCTGACTCTAATCTATGCAAACACCCAATCTAGCACAGCTATCGGTTGTTTAATCACATGTTTCTTAGCAATTATCAGTCAAAGAAAACAAATATCGAGACATAAATTAGTTTGCCAGAAAGAGAAAAACGAGGGCATTGAAACGGTCCTATTATTCTCTCAATCCGCCGTGGTTGGGTGGTGCAATCCCAATTTTCAATGATAGCTCCAGGGACAAATGTAGGGCCATAAATTAGTTTTGCCAGAAAAAGAATAACGAGGAATTTGAAACGATCCTATTATATTCTAGATCCAACGTGGTTGCGTGTATTGTATAAGATTGCATGAGAGTAGAGATCCTTTTACAAACTGGCTTTTTGTCCCTATTATTCTCCAGTGTTCTCTCTCTGCATGATTTATTAGTGGCTTCATAGGTATTCCATCTCAGTAAGTAATGACTGGTATGTACATTCCAATTTAGAAAAAAATCTTTATATGTAAACCCTACCTATGATACATGGCAGCTGTGGCCCAATGCCAATTGCGACGATTGAGCCTTGGAGCATAAAGCCAAACGAGAAGAATATCCTACCATTTAAATATCGCGTATCATATATTACTCCGTATTCTGGATTCGAAAAGTAACCCAAGTATGTATATAATTGTACATAGTCAGCAAGGGAAACTTTTGATAATAACTCCTGATTTCTATTTTCCTCCGAATTTCTTTCTTTTTCTTCCCCTGCGTTTCTTGCGGCTTTTGCTTTCATTTACAGCAGGCGTTATTTATGGTCATTCTACGACCATTTTACCCAAGGCCCGAGATTATACAGCCAGGACATGATGTGATGAACCTTAGAATCCGATCTACATTTGATTTATATGTTATTTCTCACCATGGACAATATTTTTATTAATATTGTTACTATTCTGCGGAAACGAGTCTTGGTGGCTACATATATTGGGCCGGGTTCGCAAAACTTGGATGGTGCTGTCAAGCAATGTTTTATTCATACGTAAAACCCTTACGGCTGCTGGTGAATGCGTAGTTTTATTATAGGAACACTACGTGCAGGCTCCATATTTAAAATATATACATTGGATAGCCATCACCACATGATCCCGTGTTCTGTTGGGAGGCAATCGTTTTTCCTCAGCAGTGTGAGATATCAGGAAAGGAGAAGAGGTGTGGAAAAAAGATGAATGAATTGTGGTCCACTACACCGTTGCTATCTGCTAATCTGAAGGCCAGGATTCCAGCCTATATGTCTGGAGTCGTCAATTTATTATTAATTAGGGTCCCAAAAATTATTTATCGCCCCTTTAGAGCCTTATAGTAGTCGGGTTGTTGATTGAGTAGATAGAACGGATACGGCTGAGGATCGGCAATGCCGCCATACCAAATAGGCTGTGTCAGGTTCGCAGGTGCATCTTCGCGTTTCTGATTAGTGAAGACATATTCGAAAGTCTTAGCCCATTGGACACGGTTGTTGAGGCCATCCAAGTCCCAGAGTTCTTGTAGGAAGTGCAGGAGCGAAGTGTGCGTATACGCTGAATTCGGCGCGTACATGGTGCCCTCGTCATGGATGAGGGTGTTGGCAGGGATCCACGGCGAGATGAGGAAGGCAGGTACACTATTCGACAGTCAGCTATGTAGCGGAGAGATGATAAGATCCGAAGCACAAACCGGACCCCCAGTCGAGTAAAATCATAGGTCGTATTACGTTTCTCGGTGACTCCTTTGAATTTGATGCCATCTTGAGGTGCAGGAATGTTGACAGGCGGAGGAACGTGATCCGCAAAACCGCCATGTTCGTCGAAGTTAAGGATTATCAGCCTGGGATTCCGTTAGTTCGTATCCTAGCCTTTGTAAATGTGCTAAGGGTGGAAATGACTTGCACGTTGTCCCAGTACTGAGATCCCCTGACCGCATCGTACAGATGCTTAATCATCTGTTCCCCAGTTGCCATGTTGCTCTTTGGGTGCATAGACGTGATATTACAGCATTCAGGGTTATAGTACGAAAACTGAGGCAAAGTCCCGTCTTCTAGATCACGAAATATCTGGTCCGCATGGACAAGGTTTTTTATGGCATTGTCCTGAACCCACTGTCATCGAGGATCTAGGTTAGAGATGTCTACTTTCCCGTTGCAACTTGGAAAAGGCAATTCACCTTGTACATCCAGGAATCGATGATGTCCGTCTCATAATACTAGCAAAGGAAGTCAGCTCGGCTAGCGATAATCATTTCCGTTTCGATCTTTTTTCCTACTCACATTCTTCCAGGTAATGTTCTTCTTAGTGAGTGCCTCGAAGATTGACGTGGCACAGGACACTCCTGTCACATTGGCATACCAACCAGCGGACTGATTAGTGTTATCGATATAGCCACAGGTCGAGCCAGAGGTCGCAAATTGACGGTTTGGGTTGGTAGGCCCAGGATGCTCGGCATGCTACATCATGTTGCTATCAGTTTGTTGCTGCTGTGACTTTATCCTTAAAAAATAAAATAAAATAAAATAAAAACTAGACGCACATAACTGTCGAAGAAGGCAAAGTTCTTAGCGATCTCCAAGAGGGTTGCCGTCTTGTTCTCATTGTAGGCCTTGATGACGAAGGAGGCCTGTCCCGGAGTCTCACCGTACAGCTCTACCTGCCGTTCGATGAAGCCACTCATATTTGGGACATCCTGGCTTGTCGGGTCCCATTTACCGTAAATTTGGTAAGCTGTCCCAGGAAAGCCGTGGTCTGGATCGGCCAAAGGGACCTCACTTTCATAAGGTGCAGCGCAGACGTTCAAAGGCTCTCCCCAGACCGTCCAATTTGGGTGGGTGATGGCATTGCAGAACGGCGCCCTGAGATTCAACAGATTGTCGATACCGGGGTGAAAGGACCAGTATCCGCCAACGTTATCGAATGAGTGGTTCTCCATCATCAAATAGATGACATGTTTGATCTAAAGGAAGAGTTGGTGAGCATCAATCTCGTACACAGACCCGTGTTCCATTGTGTCCAACTTCTCAAGCGCAATGAATGGTTCCTCACATTTCCTCTTATTTGAGTCCAGACAGCGTCATCGCGCGGTGCTGGGAGCCCATTGCTCACTGCAGCTGCTATCAAAATGACCGTCACTGCTCGAATCCACATCATCCTGTATTGCTGCAATTTGCTTCGGGTTCCAACGTTTTGTAACGAGCTCGAGTAAGCTCTGTGCCTCGACATAGCATCCGGCTTAATTTATATAGAGCCTGTTATTCTCGGGTTCCTCCGTCGGAACCAGTGGCTTATTCTTACTATTCCAGAAGACAAATTGTTTGCAATGTTCCCTGCAATGTTCCCCACAATTGGTGAAAGTTATCTCGGCGTCACAGATCGGACATCAGCGGTATCACCGACACTTAGACCTAGACCTCTGCAGACTGCACGTGTTCAGAAAATCAACTAGTAACTACCTCCACTGATTGGAAAATGTGGCACCATTGGAAGAAGACAATGGTCAATTATTTGGGGCGTCATGATCCTTCACTCACAGGGATCAAAGTTCAGAGGAATGATGCATACAAACCGTATTAATATCATAAGCGTTTCAATGAAACATAAACCATCCTCCGTTTAGTAGCTTTAATTTCGTTTAGTTAGTTATATAAGTACATACCTAAGTTAAATATTTGCATTTATAGAGTGTACATAAATAATAAATAAGTAGCAATTATATACAGACCTTTTCTACTTTGTCTGCTATACGTACTGATCATGATGAGATAAATAAATCAACAAGTTGGGGACCCCTCATGAGGTCCTTATAAGTGGGGCTTGGGGTAGTTATAGGAAAGCGGCTAGCCATAGTCTGAGCCCGTTTTACTTTCAACGGGGATAAATAACTTAAAAAGGACTACATACATTAATCCATGCATGATACGAGCACTTTTGTAGCTGTGGATATTCGGATTTTAGAAACAGTATCAACTATGATCATAGGTACTTTATGGCATGAGCCGCTGCTGCCGTTCGAAACGAAAACAAGACTTATATTCAAATATCATAGGCTATTATCATAGGCTAAGATCTGTTTTGTTTCATATCATATATATGTATGTATGTATCACTGAGCGGGATGGATGTTAGGTATGATAAATAGTCCCAGAAAGCCCAGAGAGATGCCTTGCGCTTTGCTGCAGGTTCCACCTACACTTCCCCGGGAAGTATAACAGGATCGGTCTATATAGCGTGGGATTGGTTGGATCCTTCGTCATCTGGGACTACGCCGAATCCAGAGTTAGATCTCCGTGTTGGAAGCTTGACAGCTTTTTAGTTGGATAAGAATTCCTTTGCGGGGTAAATTGCTGCGAGACAGGGGTGCTTTGACATCTTGCAGATCTTGCAAAGTCAGCTCCAGCAAGGCGGGCACGTTGCTAGAGCGATAGGCTCTCGATCCTCGAATTTACTTATTTAGGGCTTCGCCCGACACGCCCGACATAGCTGCAGGAAGGGACTGTGCCATGAAACGGCCAATCTGAGCAAAGCAATATGTAATGAGGGGGTTCTACTCGTAAGTCAGCCTTGATAAGCGTGGATCGATTCGGCTCTTTCTGTTGAAAATATGACAGACCACTCTGGGGAGAGAGCTAAGCTATACGAACCCTGTTCTGTGTTCAACCCCCCATCCAGAATATACAGGTCCTAGAGCTGGATATAGATCCAACCCGAGACAGTATTCTCATGCCGTACAATTCTGTCCTCCAGGGTTGTGTACCAAATAATCGATAGGTTCATCGAAGATAGTATCAACTCGGCTAACCATGTTTCTGGCCTTGATCAAGCGTTTTCTTCCTCAGTATACCCTCATCTCAGAGGAAACTGAAAAGGATTCGCAAGAAGTGCCTTTGCGGCAGGACCAAGATGATCTCGAAGCCGCCGAGCCGTTAGTATCCTCCGAAGATTTTGAGACACTTGAGAAAGGGAAATTCAAGTTCGTTGATTCTCGAGTCATCTCAGACGCAATCATTGGCTTGTCAGATGGCATGACTGTGCCATTCGCCCTCACAGCAGGCCTATCGACATTGGATAATACAAAAGTGGTCGTCTTTGGCGGCCTTGCTGAACTTATTGCTGGCGCCATATCCATGGGCTTGGGCGGATACCTGGGCGCAAAGAGCGAAGAGTCCGTCATCCCTCTGCACACCCATCATCTTACCTCCGTGAATTCACTGACATTGCTGCAACACAGAGAGTCCTATAAAGCTACATTGAAGGAGACATGCAAGCAAACCTCTTCCGAATCGTCTGACACGGAGGCAGTACTCTCAGACATCTTCACTCCATATGAGCTGCCTCCCCCAATTCTTAAGGACTTGACCGCTCATCTTTCAAAGTCACCAAAGCTTCCATCTTTCCTAATGAATTTTCATCATATGCTATCTGAACCCTCGGGCTCTCGAGCTATCACTTGCGCATTCACCATTGCCTTTGGCTATTTTGCCGGGGGGTTTGTTCCATTAATGCCATACTTTTTCGTAGGCCCACACGATGCTTTTTATGCCCTGCGCTGGTCCATCGCTACCATGACCGTTGCCTTATTCTTGTTTGGATACGGCAAGATTTGCTTCCTAACCGGCTGGAAAGGTTCGTCAAATATTCGACGGGGGTTGATTGGTGGTGTACAAATGGTTTTCGTCGGTGGTTTGGCCGCCGGAGCAGCTATGGGACTGGTGAAGGCTTTCCAGTCGTTATCAAGTTCCGCTAATACCTAATATAATACATGATGGTTAAAAAGACATTTATTTTCACATTTACGGTGCACTTGGTGTCTCTCAAATGTTTGCAGTAGTTTATATGATACCATTCAGAAGAAATTTCAAACATTGGGTTAACTGGACATCTAATCATGAGAGCAGAAACCTGGCAGGGACCATACAATGTATGGGCGCTTTCTAGATGTAAGATGTTGTATTACCGTATGAAGTAACTCAACTCTACAGTACAATGATTGTGAAGGATATGGCCAAGGAGTTTTTCTTTCAAGCGCAAAAATGATTGCCTCGATCGAACGTACAAGCAGAACATTGTTGCACCTACCCATCAACTACTTCTTCATAGCATCCATAGTACCTGTCGGGAAGTTACATTACCGAATACTTGGAGAGAAAATGAGCAGGCAGGAGTTCGAACTTGAACAACCAAGATAGAAGATATACTATCCAACCCTATCGTCGCCAGTTTTATGCCTTTGGAGTTTGACTGACCGGTATGACTCCGGATCATTGTCAGTGAGATGAGATTGAAAAGAAGTCAGTTGAATGGGTTAAGAATCGTATTCTTGAAGCATAAGATCCCTGAATCCAAACCTTCTGCTCCAGCCCGAGCCAACCTTAAGGCTTATTAACTACTAGAGGACAGAAACGAAAAAGAGAGACGAAGGATGCTTTCAAGAATATCGAAAAGAAGGATGGCCACAACTGGTTCAATCCGCACAAACGCGACGGCGTAAACCTACTTACCTCAGCAGGCTCAGACCACATTTTCTTTTATTCTCTGAGCTAGCTGAGGTAAATTTTCTTATCTCACTGCTTTTGGGTGGGTGGTTGTGGGTGCGGACTAGGACTATACTGAAAAGGTGAGGGCGCTAGCGTTACGCTAGCGCCCTCGTCTTTTCAGTATAGTACCCGCAAAC
>NPHW01003366.1:0-35052 GCA_002240705.1 Elaphomyces granulatus
CCCCCCCTGGGTTCCCCCCTCCTTATCCACAACAACTTCACAAGCCTCCCTCATTGGGCAGAGCCCCCTCGGCTCGTGCACGGACGTTTTGCATCGTGTTGCGCACGGACCAGAAAACGAGTCACCAAACCCCCTGTTGGATATTGCACCTCACGGTATTGATAGTTATAGATCATAGTTACTATTATCATGTACGTCTTCGGGAAATCGTGATATGATGAGCTAAAGCTGTTTTCTTTTGGGGCCTGAGCCCTGAGGTCTTTACGGAAATGCGTCTGAAGAAGACGTCTATCGTGATAGGCAAGCTTATAAAAGGAAGTCAATGCCACTAAAAATCTCCAGGCAGAACCGAATAATAAATCGGGCTCAAAAGCAAAGTCTAGATTGTTCCAAATATTTTATTAGGTATATCAAATAACCACTTACCTAGTCGTAAGAAACGTCAAATACCTACTAGTACCTAGGTAAATAGCTTGTTTTCACTGGAAAAGATCCATAGCCAACAATCCCAACCCAACATCAAGTTCTCCCTTTATGATAGCTTAAAGGTTCGAATCTGTGGTAGTAGTCAAGGTGAAAAGTGTGTATATAGGGTGTTTACTGTACATGGATCTTTACGAGGTCAGCGGGGGTGTGGATTTATGTGGGTGTAGAGTGAGTAATAAGGGGGTACTAAGGGCCAGGGGCGTCTAGACATACCTATTTACTGTAGATTTTCATAACCGGTTGTTGATTTATAAATTATGGACACTCCGGACACTTCTTTCTCTCCTATAGATCCTTCTTACTGCTGAAGTTTTCTTTAATATTAGATTTTTTGAGCGTCTTTTGATTGTTAAAGGTCATTCATTGTCTCCTGATATATATTCCTGCATGAATATGAAGCTTATTACCCAATTCCTTCAGCTTGGCCTGCAGCTCCCTGCATTGGCTACGACCTCTTTTAGCGTCACATTTTGTGCTGACGAAAACTTCTCGGGTCACTGTGAAAGCAGACAGTCCACACCTAACAACTGTCATATGTTACTACTATTATTTACTTACTACTTAGTTACTACTAATCTTATGTTTTGCTTTTATTCTATTTTCTATCAGACCATCACTAATTCTTCCACAGAAATGAGGGCCCCTTGAGTTACGAGCAAAGTGCTGGGGTCTGCACGATTTTTGCGTAAGTCTTCCTCTTATCTATTAGTTTCTTATTTCTTGCTTAGTTGATGGAGAGAATGTAAAACTAACTTTCTTATAGTGACTACTATTGCCGAACAAGTGCCGACCATGGAGAGGTCACTTGCCAGGCAACCCTGACCTCGCCGGTACAAACCCAAGCTTTAATGATTTGATGAACTCTTGGGGTTGTGATGGTGATACTGCGATTTCTGGTTGAACTTTTGCTGTATTATTAATAAATACTATTATTGATGCCCCCGACGGAGCTACGGAGGACTCTTTCTATGATATAGAAAGAGTACATGGTTCTGCTGCATAACACTGGTGCTTAGTGCTATATTTTATGTTTTGAGCGAGACGTCTATGCAGTATAGCAAAAAGGATTTCATTGTCAAAGTAGACGAGTTTGTCTCCGTCCTTATTTTGTATCATTTATTGTATGTTACATCGGAAAGCAGCTGAACCAAGATATTATGCGCTGAATGGTAATGATGATGACGGCAAGGTATGTCATTAGACCTTTTAAGCTACGATATTGTTCTGGAGGATTTCTATATGTATGATATAGGTAAATCCATCAACAACCGGCCTTACAACACCTTTGTTAAAAAATTCAAGATATTGGCGAGGCGAATCTGACGCTATTATCTAAAAAGGTTTTCACTGATGAGGCATGATGCCCCTGATCCCAGCTAGTAGTATATAGTCTATTTTCAAGCAATGTATTGGCAGTTCGTGTTAATTATTAATCTATAGCACGTCACTGTATCCACGAGTATTTTAAGAGCATGGATATATCATCCGTGGAGAAAAAAAAGGTAGTATCCGTATTTATTCATGAAATTTCAAGAGCACGGATATATCCAGGATATTACCCGTCGGTGGTATTACAGTAGGTATATATTTCTGGTAACTCCTAATGTCTATTGTCTATTATACACTGAGGAGCATGCGCCATCCTTCACGTCCAAGTTTTCAATCAGCCTCAGATAATACCTAACAATCCCCCTTCCTCACCACCGAATCCGCGCACATTATGGTTTCAAGTTCGAATTCCAAGGCAAGTGTATGGCTGAAATACTTCTGCAGTATCATGCGAATAGGCAATTAATTAACATATTGGTACAGCCAGGTGAAATAAAAAAACCCGGCTCTTACGTGAAGTTGGAAGCATCGCAGGTTCCTTCCGGCTGGACCAACTGCCCCGAATATCTTGGACTCTCCGGATATTTCGCTGACGAGGCTGACAGCATCAAAGATATGCTGAAAACCGCGCACAACATCCCCGACGCCCGGCCCATCCTCGGCAGTCTCTATTCATGGCAATCGTGGTATCTGCTCGACGGTGGGGACGAGAAACACTACCTGTTGGATGAAGCCTCAGGCTGCGTAATGAGGATTGAAGAACGTTCCCTGAAGAATATCCTTGCAACGCTGAATAACGGAGGGGACCTATTCTCCACTCGTCTGGGGATGCAGCCTGAGAATGCGAGTGACGAGAAATATTACCTGTTGGGCGAAGCCCCAGGCTGCGTGATGAGGATCGAAGAACGTCCCCTCCGGAATATCCTTGCGACACTGAATACCGGAAGGGACCTATTCTCCACTCGTCTGGGGATGCGGCCTGAGAATGTGAGTTACCCAGTGCCAATCACAAATAATAGAAAAAGAAAGAGATCGCGATAGGCAGCTACAAATCGACCCTGGACGCTGACCAGCTGCAATACCATCACTGGAAGACATTCGGTAGGGTTGAACATAATAAAAGGGGCCCCCGGTCCTTCCTGTGTATCTCGTGTCCTTTTTCTTTTTGACTTGGTGATCGGCGAGGTGTTGGGTTCCGGTTGACTTGTATTGGTCTCCTTCATGTCAATATGGTATATTAGGTACTGTGTATGGGCCTATAGAGAGTTGGAGAGCTAGGTAGCGACAGAACCGTCATTTAGGTGACTAGAAGCTTTCACGGTGTGATGAAATAAAGTTGAAAAAATTTATTTTGATACTCTCCTATCTCTCAGCCTCTCAATTGATGTCTCCAGCTTTTTGCAATCACCCCATATTCCAATCTCATACAATAATCGCTACGCCTGATGCCAGGCAGGTAGTAAGATCGTTTCCCCCCAAAATCCCAACAGCGACATTCTTCCTGCTGGGATTGGTGGGATAAGTTTTCTTAGGCTTGCCAGCTTGGAGCAATCCTTTGCCAGAGGAAGGAGGGCCGGGTTTAGCAATGTCGTGGAATGATTTTGAAACGTTTGACGGCAAGCTAAAGGATGTAAGTTGTTGCATATACCTACGTGAGTTTGCCAAGTTGTGAAGGTTGTATACTTTTTTAAAGAACCTCGAGCTCAATGACGATCCTAAGGGCCATGGAATTCGAATTCGCTTAGGAAAACACCAGAATGGTATAAAAGATGTCTCTTTCAGCATTGCTTGCCTCAGAGAGCTTCGAACTGAGGTAAAGCATTGGCTTTCACCTGCGAGCGCCAGCTCCTAGGCCAACGGCGACTATAACCATCGAGACTACAGTACACGTGCGTACAGCTAATTTACAGCATCCTATTCCTGACTAGTATATTATGTGAGTAGGTATCTTATATCGATGGACATACTAAAAGCGGATGGTGACTAGTATATTTTCCATGGATATGGATATATGGATATGGGTGTATCCGTACTCAAATTTCAAGAGCACGCATGATCATGATGATATATTACCGTATTCATGCCTGTAACATCCAGGGAAATATTCATATCCACGTATCCATGAGGACCCCCACGTTCCAGGGCATCTGCTTGCCAAGTTGCACGCGTTAAGCCATTTTTAGGATGGCGCCTGCATAACCGACGCTAAGTGGGGCCGCAAACCCAATCTCAACGGAGAGGTATTATCATATGACGTCAAGATTGAGACGTCAGTGCTTTCTTTTACACGAAACTATCATAGCGCTTTTACACCTAAATTTGAATACAATTAAACTATCACACTCAGCAACAAATCCCAGTTGAATAGCGACGGTAAACCGAAAACATATATACTAGGACTGGTTGGGGATTGCTATTATCAGCCTAGGTGGTGGAGGTCATTACTCAGCCGTCTGCTGAGTGCTATCAACCTGAACTTGAAAGGAGTCCCCAGCTAGGGACATACCTATAGATTTGCGAAATTTGCGAATACGCGTTTAACAGTTATTTTATTTTTTTTACATTTGGCGGAAAGTATTTCCAGATGCGCTTCGCCGTTCTTTGGTCCTGCGAATGCTGGATTGATGAGGTTCTGAGTTGGGCTTTGACTTCGATTTCGGTTGCGGCGCAAATGTCACTTGCTTCTCACCAACTGCACTACTAACACGCACAGACCGTTCTTTGACACGTATCTTCTGGATCCGTGACTTAAACGACCTATCGCGACTTTGACCAGACTTGGACGACGAAGAAACTTGCATCTGGGTAGGCCGATTGCTTCGCTGGGCTGCCGCAACAGACAATTTTTCAGTAGGCCTTCTTTTCGTTCGTCGGTCCTCGTCGCTTTCCAACCCATCACTGCTAGAACTAGGAATGTCATCAATTTCCTCTTGCTCCACGGCCGTTAGACCTCTTTCTTTTCTTTCGGGTGCATCAGTAGCCTTGCTTGGGTTCAGCAATTTAAATTCCCTTGAATTCTCGTCCACGGCGAATTCCTCGTCCTCGAACATCTTTCTGAAACGACTATCACCAAGTAGACCTTTGCCGGAGGTTTCCATGGAAGCATTGGGCATGTTCTCTTCCCCCCCTTCAAGAACTCGTTGAGCGTTCCGCCGTTCATGCCTGTTTTCCTTCTCCAATAGTTTTTCTGCCAATTTTCTGTTGACCTTGACGGCAATTTTTTTCTTGCCTCTAATGCGGCTCTCTCGCTCCTGGTCAATCTTTTCTTTCACTCTCTTAGCTCGTTCCTCTTCCCAGACGTAAGGGTTAGTGATTAGGCGAGCCTCTTCATATAACCGTTGAGCCACAAAATACCCATGCATATAGGGTCTTAAAAGATTCGTTCTGCCAACCAAATGGTCCAGGTTAAAACCCCGCAGCTGAGAAACCGTTAAGAACTTGTAATTGTCGTAGACAGATCCGACCTGACCGCCTTTAAACGCTTGAGGGTCGTTTGAGTCTTCTGCCATTTCCTCGACAAGATTGTCTAGAAAAGAGCACCATGTAGGAGCCGGTCCCAACTGGGGTATGAAGAATGCATGCTGTTGTCTTCCTTCATTGGCTGTGAGAATCATCCCACTGTCTCTGCACCAGGCAACGCTGTTAATATCAACCGCAGGTTCGACCGAAGTCCAAGGAGAACCATCTCGGGGATCCCATATTTTGATTATCCTCTTATCCGACGAGAGTATTTTTGGCTCCATGGTTTGTTCGCGACTGTAAGTTGACGGTATGAGAAAATTCAGAGTGTGTATGGGGTAACCGTATCCTTGGTCTTTCTTCAAGAATGGGATTGGTGACCGCAGGTCATAGAGATGAATAATACCATTGGACGACCCGGTTCCGAGAGTCAGACCTGATCGGTGGAATTCCAAGGCAGTGATTTCGTTGCGTGGATCGCCTGGCTGTTGGGATGGAGGCAAAAGCACTGCGGCGCGACCTCGAGCTCTTGAATCCCAGAGTTCTACAGTTCCGATTGAAGTGCCAAAAGCTAGAAGATTATGGCTTTCCTCTGCTATAGCGCCTGTATTTACAGCTCCAGTTTTAATTCCGCCCTGCAATGAACCAGCGCCACTTGACGTTAAATCGTCGCCGCCAACTTCCAATTCATAGCTCCGCATGTATCGTCCGAGTTCCAAGTTCAGTCGGAAAACCTCTCCCATGCCCTCCTGATTGACACCAACAGCCGGCACTAGAACTTCTGCTGAATGTCTGTCATAAACCAGGTCACGACCATATCTAGGGAGTCTCATTGTGTGATGACATCCTTGCGGAGTGTGAAACTCCAGTGACCGATCCGCTTGTAGATGGAGAGATTTCGAATAATCTGAAGATAGAAGTAGGAATGTAGTATTTAATGATATGGTGTGGCGGGCGAAAGATAATGATAGATGGGGTAAATAATGCGTATGAATTTGTGGCTTGTAGGTGCCTATCTCGGTTTAATTTAGCAATTATTCTCGAACGGCCAAGGGAAGAGAAAAGAGAAAAAATATATGAGTTACCGGTGCTCATAACCCATTGCCCATCTTCGCTGACGCGAATGCACTGGCTAGCTTCTTCGAATTCAAAGTCCTGGAGTAGTTCCACTCGACTTGCGAATTCCGGATCGCTTTTCAAGCTGCGTTTTCGGCGCCTTGCCAGCCATTCTGGTAGGGGTCGTGCAGTGGAAGACCCAGAGATGGTATAGACGGGAACGCAAGACTGGGTTGAGAGTTTCATCTTTGCGACCTGGGCCACGCCTAAATTCGTTCATCTTTTGTCTTTTTGATTCATGTCGCGAAAATTTTGAAGGCCGATGGGAGCCTGGGTTCCTGAGGCAAGAAAGCTGCTGCCAAGTTTTTAGCACGTGATTCTCAGTCTCCGCCCGAAGCCAGCCAGAGAATCGTCATACATTGTTGATAGAGATCCCTGTGATAGGTTGGTATTTATTTTAACCTAAAGGCAGGGCGCTCCTCGCTAGCTTACGTGGTTCTCGTTTTTTTTTCCAGGGTGTTTTAGTCGTATTTGAAGGTGATTTCATTGTTTGATTACATCGTTCTCGGCCCTTCACTAAGCCTCGTTCTGGAGACGATGGCGTTTGGAAACTGTATCTCGCGGACTCCGCTGCGCCGATGTTAATCCCATTGATGCTGCATCCTTATAGTAGCTGGATTCCTGCTATTGCGCACAGACTGGAAATGACCACTTTTCGGATGGGGATTGAACATTTTCTATCTTTTAGCCTAAGGGTATGGTGGAAAAGGTTCTCTGATAATGGATTTTCCAGGAGGGGCGATTACAAACATCCGTGTCCTTGTGAGTACCTCTTTAGGTATGTTGTTTATGTACTTTCTAACCTTAGGATAAGGATGGATTCTCAAATATATACTGGAGAATATATTCGGAAGATCCAAGTGCTACGACTCCTTCCGAACTTCCAGCAAATAGTTATATTCTCAAGCATCTGAGCCGGCTAAAGGATCTTGAGCTTAAATTCAGAAACCTTGACTGCTTGGTATCTTTCTACCCGAGACGATTTGGACTTTGGATTTTCTCCGCCACCCAAGACTTCGAAAGCCTGAGTCCTTTATGTCTAGACCGGGAACAGCGCGATTCGAATAGACTCGTAGTCGGCTCCACGTCCTTGAAAGGTATGCTTTACTCCATCTATGTGTTTTTCATACTGACACATATGATTTGTAGTCTCGGCATCTGGGAGCACAACTGCATTGGAATTGATTAGGTCTCTCACATCTGACTCCCATGGTGGCACAGTAAATTTTCTTGGGCCTCAGAAGCCACATGGGGGGCCAAATTCGGCTAGGCCAAATGAAAGTTACTGCAATTCAGCTGCAATTTATGCGTCTTTTATCTTATCTGTAGCAGGAGCAATTGGCCTCCAACTAATTCGACGGCACAATGCAATCCCTCTAGGAAACCGAACCCTCTTCACAGCAATCAACAGGAGTGAATACGGTAATCCTACAATTGTTAATGATGATCTAGATGCTCTCCCAGCATTAACAAGTCTCCGGGTTGAACTAAACCAGGCCGGGAAGGTGATCGTTTCCCTACATACAATCTCTCAAAATGGAATTTCTCGTCTTTGTGGCCCCAATGGTAACGCTGCCGATCCCTTCGATGTTCGTTCCAGCGCCGATGTCTGGCTAGCACCTAATGGCACAATTGCGAGACTGGTTGCAACAATTCCAGAGCGATCACCACTTCTGTCACCGACAATGCAGAATACACGCAATAATGAAGAGGAGAGCTCTCGTCGTCACTCTGAATTAGAACTACGACTATGGAAAGTAAATGTGTTGGAATGGCTTGGTAATTTTGGTCTGCCTGTTAAACCAGTTGAAGTAGAAACATGGGTTGAAGTCGAGGTATCTAATCCCTTTTACGCAAAACTCGCACCCGAATCCCGGCGTCAGAACGAGGTAACCCAATTGCCCTATCATTTTAAACGCATCCCTTGGCCAGCAAAATATTGTTTTAAAAGGACCAAGGCAGCGCCTGTTACTTCCTCAGGTAAAATTGACGGTTTTGACGACGACCCGTTGAAGTTTGCGGAAGATTGGCTGGCTGCATCCAGTTTCAGGAAAGAAGGAACTCCTTCTCAAGGCTTACCTCAGAATCCACAACCTAAATTACAAGACATATCCACCCCGAAGTTAGATATTCTAGAAGGGTTGGAGAGCCTTGCTAAAATTCCGCAGTATCCCGATTCACAGTCAGCCAGCCTTGTGTACCCGACGCCGCCAGAAGGTGCGCTTGCGTCAGTTGCCAGTCATATGGGCTCCTCTGAGTCCGAGTTCACACCCCGTGCTGCAGTCGAGGGACAAAATGTTAAACGCGAGGAACATATGCTCTCAAGGACCCGCTCTGGCTCTGAGATTGTTGTAAGTAGTCTTGGCCCTAGCGGTCTTGGGGTTGGATCGGGCCTCTATGACACAAACGACGATGATGATTTATTCGGCGAAATGAATGAGAGGGATTTTGGGTCGAAAGGGATAAGTGATGCAGACTTTAGTTTTTTTGACGAACCTGATTTCGATACCTTGGGACATGGAAAGTCAGATACAACCCAAGAGTACCATAAAGAAAACTTGTCATCATTTTATAGCCCAACCGGGAACTTTTCATTTGAGGACAGAAAGAATTCCTATGAGCAAGTTGAGAGAGTTACTAAAAACAAACGAGAGTCGAAATCCTTAAATCTCAGTACATTAAATGTTGGCCAGAGGAAAAAGAAACACGTTGAACCAGAACCCATATTACTTGGTGATGCAAGGCAGACAGTCAGTCCACCGCTTAGTCCTTTGGATATCAGAAAGATACTATTCTTTGAATTGCCATCCTTTCTCCAACATTCACACTCACGGAAAACAGATGGAGTAGCTCAGCACAAATTAACTGTGGCCAAAGAAATTCGCAGACAGAGCAGTTTTGAGCCCATATTCTTCCAGCGAAACGTATTTTTCTCGGACCGGAAATATGGAGCTGATGGAAAGTTCTTTTTTGCAGACAGGGGCCTGTTGGCAAATGAAGTTGTTGAGATTGACGATCCCATTCCTACCATCGGTTTTCCACAGCGTGGGCGGAGAATAACGGCTAGTGGAGAACCACAATCCTCATTATTGGGCAATTCCAGTAATGGACGACGTTCTGCCTCTCTTTCCAGCGATAGTTCTACCGAAGACAGCAGTGACGTGCCTTCTGAAAAGCTCATTTCACCAACTACGTCCACGAACCTCAAAAGGAAACGCCCTAGTTTAGACTCTGATTCAACTACCTCGCCACTCGG
Source organism: Elaphomyces granulatus (assembly GCA_002240705.1). Lineage (NCBI taxonomy): Eukaryota > Fungi > Ascomycota > Eurotiomycetes > Eurotiales > Elaphomycetaceae > Elaphomyces > Elaphomyces granulatus. Next base: position 9,647 of record NPHW01003366.1, read on the forward strand.
CAAACTTTCATTTTCTTCTGAGATAGATACTACGACCCTTCAAGTAGATAGCTCTCTCTTTTTAGGATCCATGCTCTCTATTTTCTCGGACTGGTCCCTTTCTGGTTATTTTTCAGTGAGGCAGAATCAATTGATTCCCGTGCTCTCTCGTAAAGAGGACCAGATCCAGCTTCCGCAGCTTCTTGTTGATCAGATCACTCAATCATCACTCAATCATAGAGTTGACGGCTACTCAGGACTTCCTGATCTGGAACATGATACATATTCTCCTCGGACCTTTTTCGAGGACACGAACGTCATAGGCGATATAGAAAGATTGGATTTGAAAAGCTGGGTTTCGATACAAGACAACTTTATTATCCCTTCGAACGAGAGTTCAGCCTCCCGATTGACCACCCAACGCAGAGAGCTCAAGGGCTCTATAACGAAAATCCCGCCGCCCTATCTGCGCCTGCACCGTGGGAGAGACTTCTTAGAGGTTCTTCCGCCCGCCATCTCATTCTGGGAAACTTTCGGTCTAGAGCCAGCCAATGGAGTTAAAAACGTCGCTGCATACTGCATCCACCCTCACAATGCTAGAGAGGCGGCAGATGCATTTCTAGATCGCATGGGGTTATTGTATTCAAGTTGTAGTCTTGGGAAGCATAGCCGAGGTGAGAAAACAAAATTATTTGACAGTGGGCTTGGGTCATGGCACGTCACGCCGGCCGGAGAATCGGGCTATCGCTCAACAATGCAGTCATTGAGAGTACTCTGTGAGACATTAGGTACGAACATTCCCAGTTGATTCCCATCTTAAAATTAACGCCTAGAAGGAGGAACGTTATCCAGAGTCCCATCGAACAAAGAAAACTTTGTTATTTACATAATGAATCCATTTATGCATGCTGCTGCATTGGCCGATATTTGCTCTGCATTTTTACACTTGTTTCAGAAATACGCCGGTGACGTCGATCGGCAGCAGTCCAAACAGCATTGCAATGACCTCGTCCTTCAGGTTATCCCCCTGGACTTTGTCTCATCGGCATCATCCATTGTTGTCCCCACACAAGCAGAATATCTGAACCTAGCTCTGGAAATATACAATCGGTGCCCCCCAAAGGATACAGCTTCGGCAATTATGGGCTGTGCTCCTCCAGTGCTACTCGCAGATCCTGTTCCTAAATCTATTAATTTCAAGCTCTCGCCGGAGAGGAGTTCACCTCTTCAGGAAGGAAAATGTCTTCACCTTGCTCTTTCTAGGAGTGTCGATCAACGTTGGATTACTGCTGCTTGGTCCGATAACTGCGGTTCTTTCCAGCTGGCTCTATCATACTGTCTCCGGATTCGAGGCTCAAGTGTGGCTCGAAACCTGTCAGAAGTGAGAAATGAGATTTGGGAAACTACCAAGGATGTTATGGAAAAGTCACAAACCAGATGGCGTATTTTCCTTGTCAAGGATGAACCTGTAGACCAGGAGGAGATTGATGGTATGTCTCGAGATGGACCTGACAATGCCCTGGTAAATATTGTGCTAATAATTTACCTTCAGCATGGACAGCATTGGTTGAAAGATATAACCAAGTGAAAATAATACCAGCAGATCTGACCGTCCTAAGCGTCAACATCGCTCCTGATCTTTTTCTTGAACTTCCTTTCACCCAAATACAATTCAATGTCTTAAATCCGCAGTCATCTTCCACCCCAGTCACTACACCGTACACAGGCATCCCTTCACCTGATCAATTTGGCAACGCAGCTACTCCTGCAAGTGGCGGTAATGGACCCGCAGGTTGCTCGACCCCTACGGATCTACCAGCCCTCGAACACGAAACTGACTCCATTCTGATTGATGCCTGTGACGAATCATGGAGTGTCATACTATCTCAGCGTCTTAGTAATTCACACTGCATGACTGACTATCGCCCGGCACTGGCAAGCGGTTATCTACTCCGGCGAAAAGGGATTAGTGATAATGATGGCATTGTTGCAATGAGCTTGAACCTTGTACATTCTCAAAGGCCTCCCACGTTGTACGAAGTTATTCTCAGGGAAGTTTTATGGATGTATCGCGACTTAGCAACACTGGCGCGGGCCAAAGGAATCATTCACGTTCAACAAAACACGCTACCTTGGCACATTGTTACGGCAGCGAAAGGGCAGGAGATTCTAAGTTACGTTCTCTAATGAAGAATTTCAGGAAATTTCTTGGTGAAGTTAAAGGCTCTTGCATTTAGCTATGTGTCGGCTTTGTCATCTTGGCTTAAGCATTGTGGGCTTTATAAACCATATGGAGTTGGGTATACCATTTTGTTATAAGAACATTTCTTGTCATCTATCCTAGAGCTTACATATTTGTTTCCATCTCTCTCTCTTTTAAACTTATTTCATGATGATTTTTTATGAACCATATCTTTTTAGTTCTACTCATTTTCCTGTATTTAACTCCCAAGCTGAGCTATCTGTATACTGTAATATATAGTATAGTAAAACCAGTTCCTCGATTGCAGTTGTTGAAGTTTGATCACCTGAACTTGAGCGAATTATTGACTAAAATTTTAGGTCGTTGAAAGCATTTCAGTGAAAACAGTCTGAATAGCAAAGCTCTGGCCTCTGGCAAATTGAACACTGTCGGTTTCTTAAGCAAGTTTTTACTTTCAGAACTAGCGAAATTGTACTCCTCAACAAAATTAGCCGATCTTCAATGTGCTATGCATCTACAGTGAAGCAACTTTTGCCTCAGGTAAGACTCATCAAGCCCGAATGATACATAAGAATATTTTCTTTCGAGTGGTCCCAATGAAGCGTACTTAGATTGACTATATTAGAAGAGCAAGAGAAGAAACGGGTCAAATGAAAAGAACGAATGATTAGTAGATACGTAATTTACGTACGCTTTTATGTCCCAACAATCTATAAGACTTCACAGAACAGGCAACAATCTAAATTGAAGTCATGTCATATGTCTGGTCAAAGTCAGTGCTGCCTAGAGCAACACCAATCTTAAGTGGATTCCACCCGAGGAGATGAGAGCACGCTAGATTGGAGCAACATATCTCGACAAATGATTAATACCATTACTACGCTTGATCCTTGGGCCCGTACGGTCCACCTATTTACATCAGGAGTGCATCTATATCGCAAAGCATCAACTTCTAGGGTAGTTACGTTCCTGGTCTTGTCCTTCCCTTGTGTTTTGTCATAGGGCCAGTTTTATACTGCTCAGGGATTCCTCAGCAGCGCCCACTACATAGGCCCAGGCGGCGCATAGTGTTAGGAAAAAATAATAATAGTAATAATAATAATAACGTTAAATTCGAAAATTTGTTATTGACTGTTATCCCGGGCATGTTATGTACATAACCTATAAAGAATGGCTTTCTGTAATAAAACCTTTAACTTATAATATCATCTACAAGATTTATGCCAATTCATAGACGCTGCTCCAGCAGCCTCGATTGCCTATAGAGAACATTGTGAAACTGGGTTTCATGAAGAAATTTCTAACCCTGAGATCACATGTTTGGGGGGGTGGCACGAAGACCTGTTTATCATGCTTTTTCGCATATATCGTGCAGATTGTTAGGTAAGCTTTTAAACACAGAGTCCTAATAAAAGCTCTTCTCGCTAAAGATTGGAGAGTACGAATCAGATACCAAATGCTGGAACTCGTGATAATAATGTGCTTTGGATATATGTTAGTCTCGGTACCCACTCGGTATATGTGCAGATTCTCTTATACCGACAAAAATAACTTCTCGAAAAGAGCCTCAGATGACATTGATCTGTTTCAAACGCGGCAAGCAGGAAAAAGAAGGCGGCATTTTGCCATGTTTCTGCATTCTCTCCTCTTCTCTTCTTTTCTTGTCCACTGGAGCTTATTACTATAAATGGAACACCAGGCAGACATCGCACAGTTCAGGGTTACCGCAACTCACGAGGACTCAACGACCACTGCTCCATTAAGCTTGGTCACCTATTAGGCTATTTTGATGCGAAAGATGAATTTAATGCAGTAAGCGCTGATGCGGAGACTACTACATACTTCCAGAATTCAAAGGTAAGTAAAGAAGTTGAAACAAGTAGGCAGCTGTGATTGGACAATACTCTATACCTACTTAAGTACCTAGGTAGCCTTTTGAGGCACAGCGAAAAGACTGGATGACAGCTCCTAATTCACCGTTTGGTCTTTCGATGGGTTTCCTGTCTGTGGGGAAGCAATGGTAGGACAATTGAGAGTCAAGCGATCGCATGAAAGAGCGCGTCTATTTTCTTCTACTTCTATGTATATCACCACACTGTACCAGGTAACTTAACAATAATCTTACAAGTGCGAGGTGGCCTAGGTGGGGCACCTACACCTACTAGTATGATTCGGAGGGAAAATTCGGAGGCCACTTTTAGTTGACCAGGTAATAGTACTAGGTAACAGAAAGTAATTTTGTAAAATACACTACTGTAATAATTTTTGCAGCTCCTTAACTAGCTAGTAGCAACAGCATGCATGTTTCACAGCCTCATATGATAGGAGTGACCAACCAAACGTGCTTCTCGTGTGCATAGCCATCTTGAGGCTGAAAGAGTCAAGCCACCAATTTAAAGCCACACCCCGGACATAACTACATACCCCTAGTTTGGGTAACTATGATAGTACTAGTCGACATTTTTCTTGCTCACAGCCTCACTACCATACAAACTAGCTTCTAGTGAATAGTCTAATGAGATCAACGGTTCGAAACATCTACTGTTCCAACGAGGAAGTATCATAATTGATTCTCGGTCGAGTTTGTACATCTCTTGTATGGAATAGTTAATAAACAAGTAAAAGAAACTACTGTGCAATAATGGAGACCGTAGCACCATACTATAGGTAATAACAAGCGCCATGGTCTCCAATCTAGTAGAACCAGAGCCTTCGCTGGGCGAGATTGCTTCCTCTCTATCTTCGAGTGCCGCGAACCGCAGCGGATACGTTCATGCAAGGAACCAAGTCCCTGGTGCGTGGAGATATGATAGTGTACTGTAAGAGCAGACCATGGAATGATGCTAAGCCTCAGCATCCCCTGGGGTCGAGCCAAGGGTTGCATACAGCATGGTTCATGGGTCCCCCACTGGCCATTCTCTTGGCTACTGTAGCTACACCTTTTTACTGAATACATATAATAATACTGCGATACTATGTAACTACCTTGGTATGTAGGCATGTAAGATGTAATATCGTAAGAACAGATCAATTGTGGCAGGGCACCAGCCACAACCTTAAAAGGTCAATGTGTGTGGCTTTATAGCGATAATTAACTATTACTGACTAGTGCTGACGACATCATCCTGAAATGAACAGCCATTATCTCATGATCAGAATCGGAACAGCCACAATTAACTACATTTACAGTATAGTTAGTATGTATCTACTTTTCCTGTCACAAACTGTACACGTTAGCCTCTTTTTCCTGACAATGAACCTCCAAAAGAGTTTGTTTGTGCCCCCAACCATTGTAACAATACGCAAGAATCCCCAAAAACGACTATGTATTACCAGTGTGTATAAGTCCCGATGGATGTCATGCGCTGCACCATGCTGCATGGCGCTTATGCCACCGCAGGCTGCCATATCTTTCTTCCGGAAGGAAACTCTTTTAATGGCCAATTCTCAAATTCCCTGCAAGCCCTTGACCCTAAAAAAGCTCCCGACCTTTTTGCGTCGCTATGTATAGAAAGCTAAAGAGTACTATATATACTCCCCCTCCTACCTTTGTTCTACTCATCTCTCTCATACCCATCAGCAATCACCCACTTGGTTCAGTTCCAATTACAGTCTGCATCTCAATTGTTGACTATTCATCTCTTCCATCTTTAAACTTTTGTCTCATTTCTCTTCTTCGCGGGAGCTCATTACCCACCGACATCCCTTGATCTATCTTCGCGGTTCTGAATAGGCTGCGACTTCAACTTTACTCTCTTTTCGCGGACAATTATTATAGCAACCGCCAAAGTGTCATCCCCCTGTCTTCCTCCCTACGATCAAGACGTTTTTGCCCGCCCACCACAAGGCCGGGCTACTAGTACCCATCGCAGAAGAAGCTTCACTACTCGACACTCGCCCACGATGCCGTTCCTTCATGACCCCCCCATCGATGAGCCCGTCTTTCGCCTACGTGATCTCCAAGATGATGAGAAATTTGTCCTGTCTGAGTTCGAACGTCACGCTAGCCGCTGCCCTCGCTGTGCCAATCCACTGTCGGCCTTCCGTGAACGAAGGAACCTCTGCTCCCGGGGACATCAGTATGCTGTGGATGTGGCCGAATATCTCTATAGGGAGAATGGAAGAGATCTCTCCATGGTGGACCGTAACTTTAACCAACCTACGGAGGTGAAGATCCCCCGTGACTGCATCGCAGCTCGTGGTCTCCTCATGGCCATCGAGGAGGGTTTGCGTGTTCGTCGCAAAGATGAGAAACCACCTGTCATTCATAGCTATGATTCCACCTATTACGTTCCTCCCCGCGAATCAAACACTCGCGAACGTTACACCGAGATCATTGAACGAACCCCAGCCCCAGCCCCAGCCAAAACCAAACATAGGCGAGTGATTGTGTACCATCGACGCTCTCCCAGCCGCGGTTCACTATATGAATCTGACCATATTGAACGCGTTGGGCGCCACCACGAGTCCTCACGGGGTCGCCGATCCACAGAATTCTTCCGTTGAAACACTCTGCATTTGTGGTCAAAATATCATTTCTATCTCGGTCAACGACATTCTGCAAAATGCTCAACCCGGTTCATTGCATCGTGCATTGATTCAAACCCCACGGCGCGGCTTCGATTAGCCTCAATTGCACGATCTCCTCAGACCAGGACTCATCCTGGCTGATGCTGTCCAACTGCACTGTACGCATCCCCATCTTTGACAGGTGGTTTGCTCTCCGATTGGTTTGTGCTCGCATGTGTTCTGCTTGGATAGATTGGTTGGTTGCACGGTTAATGGCTGCCACCGTCAGAAGCTGTTCAATTTCGGGGCAGTTCTTGATGGGCAGGCGAAATCTGTTACATTCCCAGTTACAACTCGAGTTGCATCCCATGATTGGAACGCGCGGGACAAGGCTTTAGTCTGCGGCAGGCAGCGCGAAATCCCCCAATATTCATTGCTCGGGCATGGATGGCAACCGAACCCATCAATGGAAAGAGTTCGCGTAGCCATCTTTTCCTCCTAGAAGACTCAATTCTATCTTACAGCATCAAGTGAATGGTTGCCTGGCGAAATTTTTTTGTTTCCAGTGCTTTTCAACCTGTGACTGAAGTTTATTGTACTCTTTACAGACAATCTAGTTCAACTCTTTATAGATAGAAAATTAAGACTATTCATCCAAATAATATCGTCCTTGTTCACAACTATGTAAACTACTACTAGCTATGTAGGATTTACAGTTGTGTCAATTGTATGTACCTATTTACATGATCTTAGATAAGATTCATAGTTGTAGAATTCCCCTTCTAAAAATGCGGATAACAAGAGCGGGGATCAACAGTGACTCATTCACGCAGATGCTCCAAACGCTTTTGCGCAAAACCTTAATTATCTAAAACTACGCCTTATGATAAGGTAGGTTCATGAAAAAGCACCTAGTCACATTGTTAGCCTTTTATAACTTAATTAAGCCAAGGGAACCCGGAACACCCTGCTGGCTAACTACATGTATCATAGAGTCTAGACTATCAATATGGATAGTGAAGAATCCATGTACCATACTGTGATACGTAGTACTGCAGGGTTCGGAGATATTCAACCGCCTGTCCTACCATCGAGGCAGACAGCTACTGAGAGTACACAGATATTAATAATGTCTGTATCTAGTAATTCGTGAGGCGCACTCTTTCGGTTGCTTATAGTAGTAGTTTTTAAAAGTTGATGTCGGGGTACAAAAGTGGTTAGCGCTACACCTTGGTATATGCGGTATACGTATGTAGTGTAGGATGAATTGCATTTCAAGGCACCCTTCTAACGGAACACCATTTAAGTCTCCGCTGCAGGCAACTCAATTGCAGTACGATTGCAGTATCGAGTGCAGTTGATAAGCAGATACTAATTACGGTTTGCTTATGCTTAGTTGATTATAATACTGGAACTACCACAAATACTACGCTAGTAACAAAAAGAACTACTTACTATGTACATACTACAGGTGTGCTGGTTTTATGCTTACACACAATCAACATTCTTGAGGTGAAATTTCAAGCCTTGGCTGGTAGTTACATAGGTATCATACTAGATACTCTATCAAGAGTCAGTGGCTTTTAACTCCACGTCATCTATGTGCCCAACCCCACTGATCATATGAACGATAGATCCACTACGCACTAGTCAATAATATCGGCAGCTTCCGGGCCCCCGGCACTATGCATGATTGCCTCTCAGGGAATCAGCATCAGCATCAGCATCAGGCAGCTTCCACACGACCTTGGCATGAAAGAACCCCTCTTTGAGTCTTTCTATGGGACATGTTGAAAGTAGTTAGCTGAATGTTGAAAGCAGTTAGCTGCATGTTGCAAGATAGGCGAAGGCCTCTAAAGCTCCACCGCACAAAGTACAATGGATACTGTCATATGATAAGGCAAAGGCATATATAATATCACTGCATGCATGTACTACTTATAAAAATACCTACCTGGTGTGAAAAGTTTTTAAAAGTTATCATTGTTTCCAGTGTGGCAGTTACTGTGTAACTTAACAAATGCATTTAGTCGGGAACTCAGTTAGTACATATTTGCAACCTCTAGAGCTTCTTGTATCTAAATGACCAGGTGACACGTGCACCATTAAACATGACTCACTGTATGATTACTTATGTGCAGAAAACAATAGGCCTAGTTGACAAATAGGATATGATATGACTTGAAGCTTCTGGTTCGATCTGCATTGAGCTAATCTGCTAGCTTTCCACTGCACGATGCCGTGGAAATTTCAATGATGTTGACAGTGGGAACTCCAATGTGTGTTCATCCGCAATTGGAAGAGCCTGGAGCATTACCTGTGACTGTGGGAAAAACCTTCGATCTTCGTACATGCAGCCAGCATGGGTGATCGATCCCATCGAGCAGTTACAACAATGATTTCTTGCCTTCCGGTTCAGACCATTCCGGGTTGTATGTACTACACATCGCTTTTTGCTGCTTCCGAGTCAATCCTCAATCGTTTCCTTTTCAGGCAAGAAGAAGCTCTCCAGCATTACGTGGAACAACAGCCTATGAATTAAATACGCTACGTAGCTAAGGAGGACGAGCAGGTAGACAATGAAATCCCAGCTTCCTGTTGAAACAACATTAATAGTGTACTATTATGTGCAGGCTACATAATATATAGCGGAGCTGCGGCAACCTCGTCGTTAAGTGAGATTGCCCCAGAGGCTACTATGTATCGGGTGAGAGTTTGTCCCCGTATTCTTGATATCATCATACCTCCTGTACCCTCCATCGTGGGCGTCTTCCCTTTGATATTCCGATGCCTTGGTACGGCGAGTTTACGTCGAGCAGTACCGACAGCCAGGCTTAGAATTCTTGACAGAAAACCCCGCGTAGAGCTAGAGATGCTTATTAGGAATCTGTACTTTCTCGAAGATGACGATGCATACGTCTAGCATCATTATTTTGACAAGAAGCGTGGTTTCGATGAAACTAGAGCCCTCGAAGAGGTAACGAGCAGCGAGTCAAGAGGATCACAATATTAATACCACCACTCTGTCGCGAGGTCCCAAGCAATTGCAGGATCTCGAGCCAAATGTGACGACCGAAGAAGCACTTTCGATGTACGCACCCAGTGTTCCTGCAGGCTATATGAGAAGATATTACCACTGTAAGCGTTCGTTTGTCGACTGCAGCTGACATATGCCATATATGTAATGATGTAAATATCGAATAGATCGATATCGATATACCTCCACCCGTATGTTTCAGGCTGGTGGTTCGCCTCTTAATACAATAGTATGTCAGCAAACTACCCGTTTGGTTAGTGTAGGCTGGGTTGTTCTAATTGTTTCTTAGCCAGTAATGAGTAATGATCTTTTTTTTTGTCTCCCAGCCAAATTCCAGTACCGGGATGGTTCCATGCGTTCGAGCCTTCAGCCTGAGGCTCCACATTATCAGTTGCAGTACATTCCGTGAAAGTTACATGCTTTCAAAAGTGCGAGGATTCTAGCCTTGAAATACGTTACATACAGGCCTTAAGAGAAAACTGCCTTGAGGACTTCTCTTGCAATTGCATGCATATGTATACCTAGCTTATTATTTGCTACTGTATAGGTAGTCTAGTAATACCAGCCAGCTAAAGAGGAGAGCCTGTCATCGGAAGATCACAGTAACAAGTGAATACCCTAGCTTGTGTTTGGTTCTTATTGATACATGTTCTTTCAACAATCGGGATCTTCCTAAACCATGTGAAGGTGGGGTTGTACATGCTATGTAGGTATGATATCAGAATGTGGTCTGCTGCCTGGCAGGGTATCCACAATCTTTTATAGTAACTAACCTAGGGACCCAATCTTTTTTTATTACTGACGGTTCTTCCAAGTTCCAGGGGAAGAGGTCATGTAGAGTTGAGACTAAATTAGATTATTGGGACAAACCCTTTTTCATGAGATGAGGGGTGAGACAGTTACTAGTGCATACTTAGTACTAGTGGTATGATAGGTATACAAAACATCTATACTACCTATGATATCATAGTAATAATATCAACACCATTCCACACATGATATAATAATTCTATCTACATACTACTAGTACATATGGATAATGCACTTATTACTATAAACAGAATAGGTAACTATGTTGATGTATGTAGGTACATAGTATTCCATGCATGAGAGTTCTTGCAAACCTCCACAGTGACTGCAGCAGTGAAAATCATATTGAAGATACACTACTGTGAATTCAACCCACATGTAGTTACTAGTATGTCATCAATAGCATGCAAAATATCTTGAATTTGAATTTGATATTGATATTATTTTCATTTACAACCATCTGTTTCGAATCATAGCCTCTTTTTTCTCTTTCTCCTCATTGCTCAATAGAATTGTATTGAATGGATAGTTCCACAATTATAGGCAATAGCTTCACATTGGCTTTTGTATTTCCTTTTCGCGGAAGTAATTCAATATTAAATCTCTAGCCAGTACTATGTATCATATTCCTATCAATAGGAGTAAACAAGGGCTTCTCCAGTGAATTATAGGTACTTAGAGATGAACCACACTGTTCACATTCAAGGTTCATGTTCACAGAGTATAATAAATCAATACTATTAAATGACTTGAAGATATCACATTTGCTAATCCCATGTAATGTTTTATTGTGCAATGTTTTATTATCTCATTACTCAACAGTTGTATTTTAGTAATGACACTTCTCCTTCATTCCTCAGTAATTACTACCCCTCTCTCTCCATCTTCCATACACATACACTTTCTCAGTCAAGGCCCGCCTCTCTCTCTTCATCCTCTATCCAAACACACTGTTCTCAGAGTCGTCGAAATACTTTTCCTTGTCAAGGACCACCCCTTGCTCTTCGTCTTCCACCGGACGACACCCTTCTAACGATCGTCGATTCTCTCAACCCCACACAATCAACACATCGGTGGAGAAATTGAAGCTGAAGAACTCTCTCAAGCTCTGCATACTCTTTTGATCAATCCTGAAGCATTGCAGCGTTCGAAGAAATCGTTTTGAGATGATCCCAGCTCCATTTGACCCAAATCAGTCACCGGGAAGCAAAGACACCACGCACCCTGATAATCTCTCCTGCACCGCTGGTGACCTGTGTAGCCCAGCAGGATCGCCGCATAATATGGAGAACGAGACCAGACCGACCGGGGAGTATAAAAACTGGTCGGCCCAGAAGAGCCTGCCATCCAAAGCCGTTTTCGAAGGGCTATCTGATACCTTCGTCAAGCCTCAAACAGCTGAAGGGATGAGAGGCATTTATGAGATCCAAAACCAAGATTACGAGCATCCATCACAATCAGAAGGCCCAACTCAGTATATATCTCACAGCCGTCGCCAGTGCTTCTCTCGCAAGGCTGCATTGGAATCTCAGCAGCAAGACTGTATCGAATGCGCACAGAAGTTGGGAGCTCCGGGGTCACAACAGTATGATCCAGGACAAGGAAACCACCAGAAGACAAAGTAAGTGTAATTTGGAAGTAAAACGAAAATAAACGGAAGGCTGTAGACTGATCAAGAACAAAGTCTGACTAGAAACTCTGAAACCGAAGATACCACAACATCCTTGTCAGAAGTCTGCTCTATGCCTAGGAGAGTGGCCCAGCTACGACCTGCGAACCAGACGCCACCCTCCTTCCGTCGTGTCAAAAGAAAAGCCAACGCAAACCAGTATTCTAAGCAGACAAACAAACACCATCATTCTGATAGTGATGGAGACGAGAGTGATGGAGACAACCGGGATCAGAAGCCACTGAGGCGCAGTAGCCGTCTTGCCGCTGCGGCTGCGACTGTCACTGGTAATAATGCTTAAATTTGAGGGAACACAATATCGAAATAATGTGAAACGCCTTACACGATTCGGTTTTCGAAAGTAGATTTGACTCTGGAGTCTGATATTTTCTTCTTGTCGTTTTCAATCGCTCAGAAAAAAACACGGCGCATCATGGCTAGAAACTTGGCTTGTTTTTCAGGTTTAATGGATGAGCATTTGCATGAGCTCGAGGTTGTTACAAAATTTGGAGACAAAGGTTAAAAAAGATTAAACAACTGATATGATATATTCATGAAGAATCCTCACACTTTGTAAGAATCTAAGATTGGCATAATGGACGACTGTAATAAAGCTTAGGGAGCATCAGGGTCATACATATATACCTGTAATCGATCGCAACGAGAATTGAAATGTACGTTTTATGCAAAGTTTCCCTGCTATATAAATCATGATATCATCATCCCTAGATAACTCTAGATTTACTATGTATAGTACTAGTAGTCTAGTATACAATTGCAATATCAATAGCATGTATGTATGTAGGCTCAGCATTGATATCGTACTACCTAGTTACATAACCAACCCAATGATATCAAGATTATCTACCCTAATTTCCATTATTGCTACTAAAGTCAATTTGTTGCTTCCCGATTCGCCATTTCAGCTTGCTTTCTTGAATTAACAACGAATTTATACTAGTTCAACTACATAATAACATGTAAAAGCAGCCGGCCCAATCCACAGGTACGACTTGTGGGTATGTCGAGCCGGCCCGTTCATCGACGAGTAATAAAAGGAAGAAACTGGCGATGCAGCCGACGGCGGCGCAGAATGCTGTTCAACATATCATAGTGGTCCTCACCCCATGATCAGTGTGGCTTTGCACAGCCCCATAACAAGGGGGTTCGAACTTCGAGGCGCAGGCGTTTCTGTCCTCTCTGAGCTCTGACTCCTGAGTGCACTGTGCGGCTCGTGCACGAACCTTTTTCTACGGTACCGGGTAAAGAGTCCTGTCTCCCCGCAATGGTTTGGGTACCGCAATCTCACCTGCATAAAGCCATTCTTTTTATTAGAGGTACCGAGTAGGACGTGGCAATTAACCAATCTGATTACTAACTAGCATGACTAGACGATTGGTTAGAACTAAGATTGGCCGAGTGTATTTACGGACAACACCCCAAAGGGTTGTTCGCTGATTACAATACCAGATTACCAGATAGATAATCATCCAATCACAAGAACGGCTTAGAGCAGTGTAAGATCATACACAAGAGCTTGCTCTGTAAATGCTGTATTTACGTACTAGTAAAACTATCGTCGGCCTCGCTTAAGGTCCATCGTTAAAAAGCGGACGCCGGACCTTAAGCGAAGGCCGTAAGATTGGCGTGAGGTCATCGCTTGGACCTGACCCCGAAAATCTAAGGACCTCTTCCGTACCTCATCAAAAAAAATATTGTTCATGAAGGCCCCTTTCCACCTGCCTTTCAATCGTTTTCCCTGAATTAAATGTAGGAAACTTACAATTAGGATACGCCTCTTTGTATCCATTCAAAAAAAATCTCCCATTACCATCATGTGCCGCGTGAAGAACGCTATTTCCATCCATCGGTGAGCAAACATGCCTGAGACTAAGCACTACTTTTGTCGCATAATACTAGTGTTCTTCACAGCATTGCAGGCAACACATGAGGTAATGGTAAGATTTTTTAAATATATGGAAACAGGAGGATCCTAATATAAGTTTCCGAGATTTTATTCAGGAAAAATGCTTAAAAGGCAGGTCAATATTTTTTTGATGGTACGGAGGGTGGGGCTAGGGAACAACGCTACGGAAATTCAGCCAATCGACTTTGGAGAAGTCAGGTCCTTAGATTTTTCCGGACCTGTCCAGCCACGGAACCAATTAAACCGTTCCGGCCTAAATATGATAGAGGCGCGCTTAAGGTCACGTGTTAACTAACCCAACCTGCGTCAAAAACGGCATTTGAGATAAATACTCTATATTATTGTTTAAATCGAAAATCAGATAAGAGCTTCTCTCTTCCTCAAAAACTTGTCAATTGATTCTCCGGCCATAATAAACTACACAGTTTCTATCCGGCTACAATTATCTGAACGCACCATAGCTACATACTATAGTTTGCATGGATTGAACGATCGCGAGACCAATTTGCCCATTCTGTTTCTGATATCTCCCTCATTGGTTCTAGGTCATTTATTATGGCGAAGAAAGGTAACAATCGATGTTGTTCCATTGGCCCTTTTCTTCTGCTTCCCTGATACAGCATTGAGGTTAACGCAATCCCTTTTCACATACAGGAAAATCGCGTACCATCGCTGTTCGACTGATATCCATGGCGATGACCGGCTACTATCGAACGATGGTCCGGCCTCGAGCGCACCGCCCGCTGAGTATGCTAAAATACGATCCGGTCGTAAGGAAGAAGGTGTTATTCCTTGAAGCAACAAAGGGAGGCAAGGCGAAATGAATATCTATGACTGTTTGAACGATTTTTTGCCGTCTTTATTTCAATAGCCGTGAAGGGAGAGAGATAGATAAGCAGGAGCTAAGGCGATAATTATTTCATTGAAGTAATGAAAGATATATTGAGTTATCTGGCCCGATGAAAACCATGCCGGTTTCCTAGGCGGATGCTTGAGCTAAAAATCTACCATATGTATATTATACTATCATATTATATATATATATTGGGGAAGTCCCCAGATTTGATGATGGCTATTATGCTAGCATTATCCCCCCCTTTTAATACATAAAAGTTGACATTGCTGTGTTATCGAACAAACAAATTATGCATGTCTTTAATACTACACGTCCTCAGGATGTTATTTTATTTTTATTTTTATTTGGCATTAAGCCACACTTTCACAATATGTCCTGTCATTTGTGACCGTTGTGGCGTTCAGCACATGTTTCGAAGAGCATACGGAGACAACTTTGAGTGTGGACGAACTTGGAGCGGCCATGGGTATTATTACGAGCCTAGGAACTCGCGGCCGAATCTATCGTGGTAGCGATCTGTACTCTATTAGTAACTACAGCATTGCTGTGGTGAAATGGGAAAGTCGAACCACTGTACTTGCGTCGGCTATTACGGCCGAAGTTCTTCTTCGTTGCTCGGTTACGATTAGTTCGATGTGCAGGAGATAGCTTAGTCGCCAGCGTTGAGGAAGATGTCGCCCTTATTTCTTTATCTAGTCCTGCAAAAGTTTGTCTCCGCGAACCAGTTTTTGATGTCCCGGGGCTTCTGACTGGTTCGTGTGTCTCTTCATTTTGTCCCACCGCAGTGTCGGATTTCGCTATCCACTTGCCGGTGGAAGACGCTGTTGAGGTTTTTAGGATGCTTCTAAGTCTCTCTTTATTATCAAGTCGCTGTTTGATCGCAGATGGTCCACGGTCGGCTAATACGGCCTCACTTGGCAATGGCTCTCTTGGGTCAACCATTGCAGCCAAACCGGATTCCACGCTCGTAAGGCTCGAAGGGAATTCCAGCTTAACAGCTTGTGTTGTACGATCTGGAGCTGGCCCTATATTCTTCGGTGTAGATGGAAACAAATGTTCAAGGTCACTCAGGTTCTCATTCGAGGAAGGAGAAACTTGTGGATGGAAGCCCTCTTGCATATTGTAAAATGGGACAATGGAGTCTGAGAACCCCATTGCAGATTTAAGGGCTGGTGAATTAGCCAAATCTTCTGGCTGCACTGATCGCTTCGCCTTCGGGGAAATAGTGGCAGCTGGATGAATATCGCGAGAGCGATATATAACTTCTGTCGTTCGGACGATTCCCTCTGATTGAGTTCCAGCAATCCGCTTGCGTTTCAGCGAACTGTTCTCGCCTCTTGCTGTGCTGCATCTTGAGTGGCTCGGAGCCTTGGGTGTGCAAGGGCGGAAGCTTGTTTGCAAAAGAGGGCTGCTTGGATGTAGGTCTATGCCATCTTTCGAAAACATCTCGAGGCGCTTTTCAATGAAGTCCCAATTTTTGGAGATGGTATCATCTGTATTAAGTATCATGCACTTCTTGAACGTCTCTTCTATTTTTGTTATCCATCCTTCAGAAACCCGGAGCCTTTGACGGAGCGTTTGTATCTCTAATTCGGCGTCCTCTTTTCTAGTTTCCAACGCACACTTAGTGGACTCCGAAGTTTCCAGCTCCTTCCGGATGAAGGAAATTTCATCTTCCTTCTTCGATAGATTCTCTTGTAAGAGATCGATTTGTTCTTCTAGCTTTTTTCCCCTGTCAAGATTCGCCTGGTTCACCTCTATTACCTCCTGAAGGCCCGTGATGGTTGCAGTTGCTTCTTCAAGCTGCGTTTGCAGCAAACCTAGTGCAACCTCATGAGAACTCTCTAACTGGCCGTATCTTTGTAATTCGATCTCCTGATCGATGGACTTCGTTGACTGTCCTAACCGTGTTTCTTCGAGTTTTCGAAGTTCGTCTTCTTTAGTTGCAAGCTGATGAATGTCAGTGGACTCCAGGTTTAAATATCTTAAAGCAGCTCACCGCATCTTCCAACTCAGCCAGTTTCTCTTTGAACCTATGCTCTGATCCATTCTAATATATGGCCATCAGTGTACAACCAAGCCAGTCAATTTATCACACTTACTAGTGAATCATTCAAAGCCTCGACTTGCCCCTTCAATTCTTCAACGTATTTTTCTAATGCTGCCTTCTCGCGATTAATTTTATGCAGTTGCTGTTCAAACTGTGCTCGATTTTGCTCTCGTGAGATCAGGCTTGCTCTACTGAGTTCCTCCCTAACTCTCAGGTCCACATGTTTTACTTCATTTCTTAGGTTGGAATTTTCATCTGCAAGGTCTTTGCAACGCAATTCTGCTTGCTGATAATCATTACTGGTTTCCAGCAATGTCTGGTTCAGATGCTCGATCTCTAACTCTTTCCCCTTCATCTTTTCTTCGCTCTCTACAAGAACTGTAGATGTTGCTTCCAGTTGAATCCTCAATTCTGATAACTCATGAAAATCTTCCTGCATGTAGCATTCATGAGACGAGGTTTGTTGCTTCTCTTCTGCCTCCGTGAGGCACTTCTTCAATTCAGCTATTTGAAGCTGAAATTCATTTTCTCGCAACTTAGCGTTATCGATAGTACTAAGAAGCTCGGAAATCTTTGACTCAGCTGCATTTAAACTCTCTTCAATTACCGCAGATCGCTTCTCTGCTTCAATGAGTTCTTCTGAAAATGACAAGGTTGAGTTGAGTGTCCGCTCAATCATCTGTAAATGATCATCGATTTTGGTATTCATAGCAACATGGAATTTGGAGACGGTTTCGGTATCTTGATCAGACCGAAGGAGCAAGGAATGGAATCCGCTGGAGGTCAGCAGTCTGTTTGACATGGGTTTAATGAAGAAGCAACTAACTTTGTTGTAATAGCAACTATAGAGTCGTTAAGTTGTTTCAGATCCTCCATTTCAGACAACTCTTTACGTTGTAAAGAATCTATAAATTGGACGCATTTGTCAATAGCGGGACAAATCATTGTCTTCACCTCCAGTTGCAACGATAACCATTGCGTGTTGGCAACGTCAGAGAGAGATTTCACGCTGTTGACAAGCTCCAATTGCATCTTCTCAATTAGACCCAGTTGTCGGGCTTGATTGCTGGATAAATTTTGAATATGGTTTTCCAGTTTTAAAACACGATTCTGTTCTTGGACAAGATGATCACGATAATATCCACTCTTTCCTTCCTCTGATCGTAACGAATGCTCAAGAGATTGGAGCGTTGTCCCTAAATCCCTTAACTGCCCTGGATAGCTATCATATTTTGCGAGCAGAACATCCATATCTGCTTTCATGCATTTCACATTGTCAGTCAATGACTCTTTTTCTTGAGATAGCAAAGTTTGGGCAGCCTTGAGGTGTTGAAAATCATTGCGAAGACTATCATGATCTTTGCCTAATCCATTCAAGAAACGATTGAGCCTTGTGAGCTTTGTCTTCCAACGTTCCATTTGCTCCTTTTTGGTGTTGATATCTGATTCTTGCTTATATTCCTGTTGTTGTAGCTGCGCCTTCAGGTCTTCATTTTCTTGCGTCAGACCATGGATCTCCTCCTTCATTCTGTCTTTCAAGGCAGCGAATGCTGCCTCATTTTCTTCACGTCGCCTCAGTTTATTGATTAAAAGGTAAAACAGATCCTCCTCAGAGGGTTGGGGGTTACCATCCATTGGCACCACCGTTCCGCGTCTTCTTTGAGAAATGGGAGCAACCCTTCCTTTGCCAGGATGCTTCGATTGTTGATCTCCTAAAGGGGACCGAGCAGCTCCATGTCGCCGTGTGCCGCTGGAGGGGTTAGGTATTTGTAAAAGGTCATCTTTCAACAATGGAGGCTCCTTTCTTTCATCGCGACCCTCTTGCTATTGGAGGCAAATAAGCTGAAGTCCAAGAGAAATACGAAATTGGTTTATTAAAAACAGAATAACAGGAAATTGGGATATTCAGTCTTGAAAACATCCAGGATTATGATCTCTATAATACAAACAGACGAAAATTTAATTTATAAGCATATACTTACCGAATGAACCTCGCCACTGGTAACGCTGGTAACTCCATGCCCTACTCCACTTGCTTAGCGGTAAAACTTGCTCTGGGAATGGAAGCATACCGGACGGTGCCCTCGAGTTGTTCTTACTTTTCTGTAAGCTATTCTCCATCGTGCAAACTTCCATTGTGTCCGGTGGTGTAGCAATTGTTCTCTTTTCCCCTCCGGATGCTTGTGGTAAAGAACTAAATTAAAATATCAGAGCAAGACCAAAAAATAAAGAAAGGAAGAAAGAAACCTACTCCACATCCTGAAATGTAAGGCAAGCATCCCTATTCGCATCGTTTCCGGAATCTTCGCAATGGAGTTTGTTTTTTGATCTCGAGCGTTCGAGTGGTTGCCCAGCAGTTGGACGAAAAGATAAGCGTGTTCTGGACTGAGAAGGCTTTCTGAAACTGAATCCTGTCATATCAATCCCTGAGCTCTGGGGACGCTGGATGACAACAGGGGCTGACCCATGTTGTTCGGCAACAGCAGGTAGAATTGATACACTGTTCATTTGGATAAATTTTTTCGAGGCCGGAGATAAATCATCATCACCGCTTCCAGCCGTATGTAAAAGGTCATCAATGCATGTTTCATTGTCAAAGGCCGATGATGCCACTTTGCAGCCCTTAGAGGGCGTTGCCTGCAGGGACTGCCGAAGCAAGGATGCTTGACGGCTCTTGAAAGCTTCCGAGTCCATCTAGCTGAGCAACTTGTTAAATGATTTTCTTCAATAATGAGAGGTCTCCATGGAGACAAGAAGAAATGCAAAGATGATCGGAAAATGGATAGCGATTGAACGAACTGAATGGCTGGTAGGGAAGTTTCTTGCTATTTGGTTCGTATCGCCAATGATACTTCTATCTCCAGCAACGTACTAATAACGAGCGAAAATAAAGGTCAAGAAAGGAACGCAATTGGAAGGGGGTAGTCTCAAGCTCGGAGCCCAGGAGGTTAAGAACGCTAGATCTCGTGACTTAAGAAGCGTGAACAGCCTCAGGTATCAGCCATCATGTTAGCTTGTCAGGACACGATTTGTCCAAAGACGAAATACGACTTAACCTTTCTAACTTGGGAAGGCTTGCAAGTATAGCCTGAGGCTCTGAGAGGAATACTATGTATGTACATGCAGTCAAAGATATTCCACTTCGATAACTGGTTCCTTTTGACACAAATTTTAATAGTGTCAAGGTCCAATCGTTCGATTTTCATATTGGTGGAAGTTCCCCTCAAACCTCACTTGGCTACACCCACGCAACAAGGCTTGCCCGTCAGAGGTTGGTAATCTATGTCGTCGTTGCCAGCGTTTTGGAACTCCATGATCGTCCGGCAGAGGCAATAGTGGTTAAGAAGTTGTATAAATCCTGACTTCGAGTCTTAAGACGTTTTAAAGTCACACTAAGGCCTTTCTCTCTGTGTGAGAGTGGCTGTCGTGTTGTTGGCCGTGACCTCAATATTTGATTTCTCTGTATGATTCTGACGACTTAGAGTACTGCAATATTTAGGAAGTATTATTGTACAGACTGCAGTCTTATCCTTAGCTCGAGCACCCCGACCGAATCGTTGAATCAAGGCGGCTAGCGAGCGTGGAATTCCAACTCGCACGATATTAGGGACGTCCATGCCAAACGCCTCAATAACAAGTACAATCAGGGCTATACTGGCTTAGAATTCTCGCAGAACCTTCTCCTTGGCCTCTGGAACCTGGTTATAGAATACCCTTGAATTAACTGGGTAACGACGCTACTGGGTACTCCCGTTGAGTCATTAAAGTATATCAGTGTCTTCTTCGATTTTGGCTGGCCACTCCCATCCGGGACGAATTCCACCACCAATGTGGCTGTTGATAGCGTTATAATATAGGTTCGGGCAATCCAAAGGCTCATAAATTGTATGGGGTCATCAATTTTTAAAGACTCTAACACCTTTACTAATTAATTGTCCGGTAGAGTTGCTGAAGTATTAAGTAATGAACCGAGGAGGCCTTTTCCCAAAAACCCCACGTATATCACCCAATTGACCATATGAGGCGCGGAATTCCTTCCCCCTAAAGAAGTTAGTGACTATATATTTTAAAAAGACACGATAAAGGCACCACTCGTCTACCAGATGTTCCTCGTCCACAAGCAATTGAATCAAATATCGAAAATTTGCCGAGAACCACATGCTCTTTTTAACCTCATCGGAATCGGCCTTCTCTGAACTTAGAAATATCACTCGATATCTCCCTGAGACGATATCCTTAGGTGAAGAATCACCATTAGAAATATAGCAATGCCAGCCGAACCACTTGGCGTCTGAGGATTGTTCAGCTCCTGTACCTGGGAATCACCGGGGCCCAAGAGAGGAGTGATTATAATATATAGTAATACCTCTTTGATTAGCAGGAGTCATTGAGTAATCAAACATGCCAGTGTGACCGAAGCCCCGAAAGATATGGGATTTGTCCCATCCGGTAGGAGCTCGTAAAATCATGGTATCATTATCCCAGAGGTGCTTGAAAACCCTTTTCTAGCCAGCTATCTTTATAGAGTACGTATTCACATGCTCAAAGGCCTCGATTCGAAGTCTCCGAAGCTCTCTGTGCTCGGCTGTAGAATCCATGACTTTATGTAGTTCGTTCCTCTTGTGAAACAGGAAACACAGAGTTAAATTACTTGGGGTAGGGGTGACCATATCTACATATGTAGGTGGAATAATGGTGGCTAGAATTTAAAAAGTGGAGCGGCAAGACTTGTGGCGCTCCTTGGCGGTGGCCCGGTGGGGCTTAATATCCGCTGAACTAAAAATTGGGATTTGCAAGGCGAAAGACGGATTCTATGTAGAATTTCTCTATCATAGTTCAGCATCTCAGACCCTGACGAGGGTTGTAACAGGAATGATGTCATACTATGTGCTGGCGGGAAACCAGTTAGAAACTATTAATCGTCATTGGTTGTCTGGTTAGCGCAGGCGCTTACAACATACTACATCACATACCTTCGTCACAATTCACAGCGGCTGCTTGGCGATCTCATTGGACTGTTCTTTCTTCAAATTCACATGGACGTCAAATTCTACCATTCATATGTATGCCATGCTTCCTCCTTTTCTCAAGGGGGCATTTTGGAGTGCATTAATGCCCCTGAGGTTGTAGTAGAGATGTATATATTTCAGGCCACTGACAAATTCCTTCTAATTCGAATCCTCCTTTGTCTTTTGGGTACTACTGAATGGACTATATTCACTTTTAAAGGGCCCTCTTCACTCAGATTCACTGCTTCTAAAACCGAGGGAGTGTGCATTCTCCCAGCCGCAGACATATTTTGATTGTGCCTCATTTTAGGTATTTCAAGTGCGTAGATCAACATGTCCAATCCAAATGATGGGAACAAGGCCGGTGCCTCTGGCGAAGATAATGAATCTATCAACTTTAATTCTCGCGATATCGTCATTTTATCTGTAGTTGTAGGCATTGTTGTCATCATAGCGGGTGGGTCATTCTTACCTGCTCACACTGCTATCTCAAAATTTACTAATACTGGGAGTTAACAGTGGCCTCGACTATCCTGTATTTCATTGCGAAGAAGCGGCAGTGGCAGGTCCGAGCCTCAATCCACCGTGTGACACAAGCCCTCAAATCGCCTTTAACACCCAGATCCCCTGAAAAAACCGGAATCCCTGAGCCGCAGAGCATCAAGCAACGGCGAGAAATAGCCAGAAATGGGATCACTCCTTCTCAACCCAGGAAGGACAAAACGGCACGCTCGGAACAAAACCAAGAGCCATCTAATCCTAGTGCGAAGGGGAAAAACCACAGAGTAGATGTGGGGATAGACGCAAAGTTAAAGATGGATATTGATCCCGAGAAAGGATTCGGTCAACAGATTCCAAAAAAAGGGGGCAGGCAACTCCCAAAAATTAATTGGGGAACAATTTTTTCATTCCGCCGCGATTAAATCACGTCATTCAGATCTGGATATGCTTACCACGAGCCTCTTTATGCTCTCTTCAACAAATCTTTCAACGAGCTTCATTCATCTTCTTCACTTTTTTGTTATTTCTTCCACTATAGAAATTCGAATTGGGCAATATTCCGAAATCATGTTTTTATATTTAACTTGCCTGACCGTGTATCCTCTTTTTTTCTCCGGAAATTCAATTCTCGATGAGATGAACATCCCTTAGGTTGCCTTCCTTTCCTTTTTTTTTTAATTTAAAACTCCACACTTTTGCTTTTAGCAATTTTGATGTTTTTGCCGGACAAATGTGACTGATGCGGTCGTCTACCCTTGGCTTCCATTATCTTATTTGCGAGTTTCTACGACTTTACTGCCTGTTGCAACATCGTCTCTCCTGCTATCCAGTAAGTGGCATCCAAAGCAAGATAAACGGGGCAAGAATGTTGGAAAATAGCTCCGTACATTCTGGACAGTATTCTTATGGGAAGATAGGGCAGATTTCAAATAAAAACACTCCCTATTACTCCATCTATGCATATCGGAAATCGTAATTTGACTTTTGGAATCAGAATGCTTCTTAAGGTAATCAAGCTTTATTAATCAAAGGTAAGTACCTAGGTACCATGATGGCTTTGTAGCTTCTACCTATACGTACGACATAGCCACCTTTGAAATAATAATAAGCCTTGTGCTGCTTGATATGGCTAAGATTGCGACAAGAGGCAGATTTACAATGGTTAATAATTAAGCATAAAAATGATAAATCCTCCGAACATCCATTTATTTTTCGTGGATAGTGTATGTCCCGGTAGGCTGCTAGAACTCTACATACATTGCAAGTATGATAGCTTCAAGCTGTTTCCCCGCCGGCCCGATTGTCCTATCATACATATGCGGAGACTTGCTTACAGTGCTATCTAAGACCGCAAGATATTCAGAATGCAATTGGCAATTTGGGAATGTAATCAAAACTATTGTACTAGTTGCCATTGGACGTCGAAGTTCGTTACAGTAATAATATTTCACACTTCTGCCAGCGGCATACCTAAACGGTCTTGTTTGAGCTGCTGGGAACGAGAAGAAACTTCTGGCTGCCGTTCGGTAACTAAAAGGCCGGGATAGAAATCCAATCAATTGGAAGCGCAGAATGGACTAGTGGCGACCCAAAACAAATCAATGTGTCATGAATTCGAAGATGTATTGATCAGCAGTGGGCCTCACAGGGTCCAGAGCTTGAATTCCCTGGTCCATACATTCGTCAATATTAAATAAAAAGCATATCAGGATTTTCCGTTGTGACATCAGACCCCTTTCACGTATTCAACAATTTTCAATCATGGGTTGACAAATTGAGATGAGTCAACGAGCTTATACAATGTACTGGCCATTTAAGGGCGCTTAGCGCCTAAAAATTCGAAGTACCGTAACCACGTGGGGCCTCGGCATCCTTAAGTCTATAAAACTTTAAATTTGTATAGGGCGTCTTAAGCTAAACGGCTTTCTCACCGCAGTAATGTTATAGTACTGGTTGCCCAACTGGGTCCTCTTGGCCTGTACATATATGTCCTATAATCCTAAGGTTGTGTTCATGACATGATCCCTCGCGCGTAAAATGGACCAACATCGTTTGGCGGCTGACATATCCAATCAAAAGTATGTCCGCTCATTATTATTGCTGGCCATGTGGATTACAGCGCTTATTGTGACAATGGAGGCATCAATCGACCTATGATAGCTGTCCCACAGAGAATCCGCATAAGGCCCCAGGTTCCAGTTCTATCATACCCACTTTGTTTCACATGCTAGATTATTGTCTGGCTGGCAACTAAAGTAGTCTTTTGGATGAAACGCTGTTGTCTGTGTTACACCTTTCCGGAACGATGCTGCTCCTTGATGTCCTAGCTCCATAAATTTCTTGCCCTGTACAGATCCCTTGAAACTCTCGCTTGTGATTCTGATGAATTCAACTCTGCTGTATACTTTTCCATTTCTAGGATCACTGTTATTTCAGTTCTTTCTTTGTCTAATTATCCATTCCACCATCACCCATAACATCTTTCGCCAGTGGCAGTGACAGAACGGCTGTCTCCTATCGCAATCTCAGTCACCCTATAGCGTCCTATTCAAGACAAGACCGCAAGCGGATGAGATGATCCGTGGAATTTGTTCCTAAGCAGATGGCTCAATTCACCCTCAGGGCAGCACACATCGGCCTAACAAATGGAACCCAAATGAGGTGGTGCATCAGAATATGGCGGAAAATCTGAAAAGGCAGATCCCATTATGCGGGGACCCTTATCTATCAGATTGTGGAGGTTCTCTGAAGCCTTCCCCAGATAAATATCGGCAGGCATCCGATTTGGGTTTCGATATTCATGATAGGGTATTCCCAATTAGCTCTGTCATCCCCGTTGATGCTTTCCCCGAAACT
>NPHW01003369.1:533-14509 GCA_002240705.1 Elaphomyces granulatus
ATCATGCTTTCGGATTCCCTCATTTCTTCCCTGGCGACTTCAAAGGAAGTATGTAATAAATCCACCTATGTCGGGATATTGCAGCTCTGTCTCTCTTCCCTTTAGGCTATAATTCTATTCTGAACCTGGTTTTCGTGATACTGAAGAATCTAAAACAAGTTTCTTTGCCATACAATTAACGCCAGAGCAGCAGACTTGCCGACAACTTGTGTGTTGGGGCCCTCAGAGTTTTGAGGCCCTTCACTGCTTCCATAAGACCAGCAATTGGAAGACTGCATAGCTCCATCTGCTGCCTCAATGCTGAAAATGAACCAGGGTTCCTAATTCCTATCGATCTGGACCTGGCCACGTGGATGGTGGCATCGGAAATTGCTCCAGCTTGGCGAATGAGAGGCTTTAGAGCTCTCCTCCGATCAATGGCAGCAGTACTGGCCATATATGGATCGTGGCCGAGGATAACAAGGAAATTCTTCTGAATGTCGTTAGTAGCATTACTGCTAATGGTCGTACATACATCATTCATCAAATATCAAGCTCGACAAAACCATTGCGGCGAGGAGTCTACTTTGTGGACACCAAGGTTTTGAGATTTGGAATACGTTCTCAGGGCGTTGACAATTTAGATGAACTTCCGGCTTTGTTAACGCGTCTAGATCGATCCGAATCTAAGGATATATAGGTGGAATCAATGAACCTGCTTCAAATGAGAGGGTTCAAACAAAGAAGTGAAGAAGATCGGTTTAATATCTCCATCAAAACATGCATCTTTGTCGAAGATAACATCCCGAGTGCACCTTGTTTCCATATCCGGCCGTTTGTGGAGTCGTGTCCAACTTGGAAACAGATCCTAGATGCTATGGGGGTTATTGTTCTGCGAGGGGAAGTCAGTGCAGGTTCCCCAATAATGTAGTATTGGATAATCTCGCCATACTAATTATTAATAGATGGGCCCAGGCGGGAGCATAGGAATGATAATTAATCAAGGGGACTATGTATTATATGTACATAGGGGCGCCAGCCAGCGCCAGTGGTTCCTTTTCCACCTCACACTCGTTCGGTCGTTACACGTAATTAACTCAAATAATTCGGGTCTCAGGGCCCAAGCACACGTTATGACCATGAGCAGGTCTCACCCCAGAGCAATTCGTCCAGCTGCTCCTATTATATCTACGCTCACCGGAGAGGCTCTTCCAGACCGCCGGCGGCCAGACCCTTACCCTCCGGCAATTGGACAAGTGCAGTTATTGTAAAGACTGGTGCTCTGAACTCTATGGTCTACGAATTCCCGTACTTTAGCAGTAACATCAAAATCTTTATCCGGGATCTCAAGCAACTTGGTAGCAAACCTGCAAGAAGTTGACTCCTTTCTACCAATCAGCGCCTTCTCTTGGGAGAACCATATTTTTCTTCTGCTACGGTTGATAAGATCTTATTAACTCTTCTGGTATACGTACCTGCATCGGCGACTTTGCAAACTGGCCGGAATATATACGATAAGTGGCCGACGTTGACGAGACTAGTACACGTCCACGTTAAGTTTACGTCTATATAGGGTCTCATAGGGCGAAGATTCCATATAGACGTTTGTACACCAATCCAACTTGTTCTTCCCCGCCTTTCTATATCAAGTTAGAGTGGGGGCGGCGGGGAATCAGCCGAGCAGCTAGTTCCCGCTCCTGCATGTCCCGGCAGGCTGGCGCTGATTTATTAAGGTTATGGCTCGTACACAAAGCTACAGATGAATACGCACTCAATGCTTATTGAGAAGATTTAAAGATTTAATTATTGATACTGTACATACATAGGGGAAAGCGCAGCTCTTTTTATTAAGCAAGTCACATGGAGGAAGAAGAATTTCAAGTCTGTGGAAATTTGGATCCCAAATTAAGCGGGTAGAAAAAGCTGAGCTTTGATTAATCATTCTATCTAAAATGTCCTAGTACATGTAGTAAATTCAAAAAAAATATGATGTGAGGACGAGTGAAACACAATATTGTCCCTACATATGTACAGATATGTTGGGTAACATACACCCTTGCAAGACCATAGACGTAAAGTGAATTTACTGTGTGTAATAACATGAAAACAAATTTTCGGTATTATTAGTTTTGACCACAGGATATCCGAGTTTTGCAACCTCCATTTTTTCTGTTGTCAGCTGTAGATGGCCGTTTGCAATTGGTTCCAGTAGTTTCTTCTGTAAAAACTCCAAAAGTTGCTTCTCTAGCAATCGCTCGTAGTGTACCACGTCGTCGAAGCTGTCGCTCTCCTCTTCATCCAAAGAACCTTTATCGGCTCGTCGGTGAGCTGCAAATCTCAGAGGCGTTTGTGTTGCCTTTACCTTTCGGACGAAGTTGAAACGGCGGCTGTGGTATCGGACCGAACGAGGACTGTAGAAGTCTTTGGCCATTTCGCTTAGTTCCCTGGCTCGCGCTTTAGCCATGGAGGCTGGGGATAGGCCTTGGTTTGTTTTCCAGAGAGCATGTCCAGGATTACCGGACTTCACTACGACAGCAACGTGATCACGGATTCGCCTATCAAGGGCACTACCTGTGCCTGGGAAGACATGGTCGACGAGGCCGGTTGAACGGGCCTCTAACGGGCTCATGGGCACCATATTGCGAAGCATCTCAGTTGCCTTTTCGCTCCCACAGCGGCCGAAATATGATAACGTGTGATACTCGGATCCATACAGTCCAATGCCACGATATGCAGGATTAAGCACGACTTCTGAGCCAGCGATGACAATATCACAGGCCGCCGCAACGGCACATCCACCAGCGGCGGCATTGCCGCGTACACCAGCAACAGTAAGAATGTTGCGAGAGCGAAACTCGAGCAGCAGGTATTGGACAACATCGTCAATCCGATTTATGTTGAGCCACGATTCAGCGGAAGGTGATGAACTAGCTTCGATGACATTCAAGGCAATGCCATTGCTGAAGTATGAACCACCCATAAGAACAACTGCCCGGATGGGATTTTCGGTGGTGGAACATGAGATGATATAATCCATAGCGTCGATGAGTTGCGAGCATTGATTGGTGGACATAGCACCATTGTAAAAGTTGAAGTACAAGTACGCTGCCTGCTTTGACCCGCCATAGCTCACGAAGTCTACCCAAACCTCCTGGAAAGTTGAGACCGAAGATCTGCACCAATCATTTGGCAGATTCCATTGAAGCCGCTGGACTTGACTGGCGTTAAGAATACCAAGCTCCATCAACCCGGATACAGCAGACACCTTTGGCCAAAGGGCCGCATCTTGACCCCTCTTGGGCCTTCGAACATGTGTAATCCATATACCACGACGATCACAAGTTGCGATGCAAACGGCTTCATTCCTAGTCGCAACAATAGCTCCAGGGGCAGCACCCGGAACGGCGCTTGGGTTGGGTCCGCCAACGCTCTCGTCCACAATACCTCCATAGACATATAATTTCACACCGAAGACCGTGCTCAGCGAACCCGGCTGTGAGTCTCCACAGCGAATACGACGAGAGATTTGCCGAGCCGTATGCCTTGTCACGTCAAAGTCTCGCTGCGCTGCTTTTAAAAGGGGTCTGTGTAATGTTTTACCTCCTCTAAAAGGCACCTTATCCTCTACCGAAAGCAGCCTGTAGTCCTGGTGAGCGCTGAGACGAGGAGAAATCCTGTCCATCTCAGATGGCGAATCGCATTCTTGTTCAACAGTCCCATTTGTCAGTTTTGGAAGATGATTGCCTAGATCAGTAGCCTTCTGAATCCGGTCGATAGCCGCAAAAGTAGCAGAGATTGCCGCACGCGAGACTGGTCCTCGATATAACTCTGATTTCGTGAAACCAACTTGGTCAATGTCGATAGCAAACTGCTCAAATGCCCAGACAGGGCCAGCGTCAAATTCTTTGATGGCTTGCAGAACGGTAACACCCCAATGCGTCCGTCCAGGTCGATGTGGATCTTTGTCTAAACTTTCAAGGAGCTTTCCTGTATTTTCCTCAGATCCATCATCACCCATAAGAACCCAATCCAGGGCGCTCGGTCCTGCATCACCTGGAGGGCCGGGGTGGATAATAAGGGTCATATATTGGCTATATATCTCTTCTGGAACAAGTACCGTAAGAAAGGGGCAAATGATGAGGTCGGGCCTTGCCAGTTTGGCAGCGGATATCATGAGCTCATCGGACAAGGCATATTCAATGGTAACATCGTGTGAAAGTGATAGGGCTAAATACAAACGCTGAGACAGCGAGTTGTGAGCGGTACAGAGAAATAAAATCTTCATTGTTAAGCTGTAAGCTGTTAGATATCGATTTTCGAGGGTCAAAAAGGGTGTGATTGAATGAAATGAGAAGATGATGAAATGGGGTGGCCAAATCAACGTATTTAAATATCTTTCCACATAGCATGATCAGATAGATAGACCTTTATTTTCGGGAATTGCCGTCCTGCCAGTGGAGCCCGATGTGGCTTCAAGCCTTCAACTACATGTAGAATCGAGAGATAACATCATAACCGGGATTATTAAAAAGTGAGACAAAATTGCAGCTAGTCCAGAAGCAAAATTCTGCACAATATTTATCGTGGCGTTTTTAGTCTAGTCTTCAAATAGACCAAAGAGGCTGTGTGATTCAATTTCCTTATACTAGCAGCATTATAAACTAGTGGAAACCATCACTACATCGAATGTTTGTACCAATTAATGTAGGCTCAAACATTATTATTGAGGATTATTTTACCAAGACCTATACAAAGTTGATTGACACCCTCTCTATTCTCGTCGTCGAGCTGCCTCTTTGAACTCAAGTAAGTGACAGTTATACAGCTCGTGGCCTGTTGGTTTATTCACTTATTTAATCAATCCAGTGCTCCAAGTAGTAGTATTTCATTCATCAGCTGTGCCTTGCATGCATCATAATGTGATGATGATCTGCATGTGCATCCCACCTCTACTTGGGATGGAACGACCTCAGACTAACAAAATTCATTAGAATACCCTTCCATGCAGCCCTCTGCAGCCCGCAGGGAGTGTTAGCCCATAATTATGTGGTTACAGCGATGTTCATTAGCTACTAGTATAATTTAATCCCCCCAGTCGCTGAGTTGGGCCCCCAACCAGAGAGGAAAACAGAACCGACAGTTATACATGAATACTAAATTGTATATGTACCTAATGTATCAGATCAGCTCGTCTCGAGCTCTCATAGAAAGAACCAATCTTCATGTCGTTTACATAACATAACTCGAATCTTAGCTTTCGGACTGACCGTCCCTTGGCAAGTCGTTAAGTTAGGATCGTTCTAGATCTCATGATCATCAAATACTAAACGGAACGGCTGATACTGCCCCGGCCCATGTGGCTGTACTTGGCATGCAGATGTTACCTCAGCAGGGGTGGTTAAGGCGAGTCCGTCGTCTAAGTCCGTTTCGGGAACCGCGAGTTTGACCTGAACCCAGCATCTTTATATTTAGATATCTCAACAACGACAAGTCTATTCAATTTGAAAATCTCATCAGATCCTAAGGAGTATACTTTTTTAAAATCAAAGTCTTTCAGATAATTACTTCGTAAGATCTTATGATTTAAAGGTGAAAATAGCGTTTATAGGAAATGCGACGGGTTCTAAAAAAGCGAGAGAATAGCAGACTTTTTTTTTGCTGAAACATATCCCCACCCATGTCCCCCAAAGATAGCACCTCGAAAGAAGCTACCAGATCCCCCATATCGTCGTCGTCATCGTTGATGGAGTTGCCGGCGAAATCAGTGAAGGGAGCATACATCTTGACTCACTTCCCCCTCAACAGATTCTGATCAGACATGCCCGAAAATTTAATGGACGATAGAAACGAAGCCAAATAGGAGGTAACCCAACTTTCAACATAATACAAGATGTTGTGGCCGAGATCTTATGCTTAGAAAGTAGGGGGCTTCAGAAGCATTGTTGGCGGCCCCGGTTAGTGGCGGTACGTACCGCAACCAAACAATGCAAAAATAGGTCTTGACGAAAAGGTACAGCAAGGCTGCAATCTAGCCGCAACATGTATTCTATCGAGTTTGACCATGTAAATACTACCAAGCGCCATGAAGGCCGGGTGGAGCTTGAAAAACATCCATCCAGAACAATATGTATCAACTTGAGACACTTTCAGGTATCTTTAACTACTTCTATGAATCAATTTCCTTCTTCATCTATCTTTGACCTTAGCAGTCAATATATATATATGATAGCTCACACAGTTTCTATCTACCGGGATGGCTCGTCGCTTGAATAATAATAACTGACCGTCCTCAAGCCCAGAACAGTCCGGAGGCATGGTGGATGGCGAAAAACACAATATTGACAATGATAATGGATACCTAAATACAGGAAGCTCAACACCGTAGAACGAGACAATTGGCTATAAAACGGCATATACACTAATATGGCCAACTCCACGGAAACATGTAAAAATCTATAAAGATTCTGCGTGCATTGAATACCAAGACTTGATCAAACTACTAAACTATGCTCAAAACATACATGAGGATGAGTTCAGAGTATCACCCAATGAAGTACGAAAATTATCTTAAGTGTCCCGGTGGCAGAATGCTCGGGAATTTTATCAATGATTGCAATCTAGAGTCCGAAGTCACTGAGATAATACGAAAACACTAGGCATGTTATTATTGGATTATTCGTCTGCGGCAAGCGATGTCGATCGGGTCTTCGAAGGCATGTAATCTCCCTTGACTTTATTTTCCAAGTGTTTGTACTAGGCTGTGCATGCATATATGTCTTCATTATTCACATCTCCAGATCAATTCTCTTAATTTCTAGATTCCAGCATCGGATCAGGGTCCTTCAGGGATCTACGTACTAATGTACGTAGGGAATACTTAATCCCAAAAAATAACATAAAGCTCGGATGACTTTCTCCGCTTTTGCCGGGGCCGGCACCGTCCACGCCGCGGCCCGCCGCCACGGTGCCACGGCACTGTCAGTTAGCGTGCCAATCACAATCTATCATATGGAGGTATGTACCTAGGTAGTTATTGGGTAAGTGCCAAGTTGCGCCACAGCGGGACCTAGCCTCAAGGGGAAAAATCTAAGGGCATTCTTCGGCCCCACCCTCGGGCCTCTGTACCTCATCAAAAAAATATTGTTCATGAAGGCCCCTTTCCACCTGCCTTTCAATCGTTTTTCCTGAATTAAATGCAGGAAACTTACAATTAGGATACTCCTCTTTGTATCCATTCAAAAAAAAATCCCCCATTACCATCATGTGCTGCATGAAGAACGCTATTTCTATCGGTGAGCAAACATACCTGAGACTAAGCAACAACTTTTACTACTTTTCGCATAATAGGTACTAGTGTTCTTCATAGTATTGTAGGCAACACATAATAGTAAGCCTTTTTTAAATAGAGGATCCTAATTGTAAGTTTCCAGATTTTATTCAGGAAAAATGATTGAAGGCAGGGCCTTCCAGGAACAATATTGATGGGGTACGGAGGGCCAGGAAATGGTTAGCGACAACGCTACGGGAATTCAGCCAATCGACTTTGGAGAGGTTAGATTTTCGGGGTTTCTTTCCCTCTCACGGCCTGAGTGTTGAGGCTAAGCGGGGCCGTCCAGCCAATCGCTGGTCTGGGTCTTCATAGTTCTGTAAACAAAACAACCTTCTTCAGCTCCCACCGCCTTGGCTGTCGATACCTTCAGCAGCCGCAAGTTTGCAACACTATTTTCCCTACTTTCTTGCCTGAAGGTATCGACAGCCAAACATGAAGGGTTAATAGTCGGCGAAAGCAAGTGTTGGGTGAAAGCAAGTGTTTGGGACTACCTACCTGCTTTGTCAAGCTTGTTTAGGTATCATACTTAAGCACGGGTGCAAACTTACCTCAGAAACTAAAACCGAACACTCTTTCGCCGGGCGGAGCTACCTAGGATGTATTATTGCCCAACCCTGGAGGCTAGATCTAGAGCTAGCCTCACTAGAAAATATCATAACTAATAATAATACGACGGAGGCTTGTCTCAATTATCTCAGTATCTCAGACTATAGAAGGTCACGAGCGGCGAGAGGCAATGTCTCAAGCATTGGTTTGTTATGTGTCATCGAGCGAACAGGTGATCATCCAGTCTCCTATTGGCGACAGCCTCGCGACACTGCTGCATATTTGCTAGGTTTTCCTAGAGAATTCTTCGCAAGCTAAGTTGAACTAAATTGAGCCAAGCCTGAGGTCTCATTATTAGGTACAGCGCAAGCACGCAACAGCTGAGTTGGTATAGAGGGTGCGACAAATGAAAAATGGTGATCGACGATCATATTTAAAGCATCCATCCAGTAGAGTACTGTATATCAACAAATTTCGTCTATGTAGATATTTGATATTGGAATAGTTTCCTTTCCTTTTTTGTTGTCCTAACCTTTTCTTTTTCTTTCTCTCAATGAAGAACTGGACGCCTTTGACAAGGGTTGGAAATATGAACGTATCATAACATACATACGAACGAGCGAAGTGTCTATACTTTTCTCTTCCTCTTATTTCCACCTGAGCACCCTTTTTATCACCTAAAACATAAATTTCCTCTCCCTTTAGGAATACAGCTTTTACATAGACATTTTCGATTTACGTTATTTTCGCAGTCATTTTAAGGCGTAGGCCGCCTGGCCATGGTTCTAGACACCCCTCGCGTTCATGTAGCTAGTACACACAGCCTCATATAAGGATATATGATATATGTATCATAGGTAAGGTAATAAAATGCAGGGTATCATAGCCCGAGGGGTCTGCGTCATCTGCCGCACTTGCAGCTTTGAGCAAAATTAACCAAATCCAAAGCTGTAAAAGGAGCATTCAGCACTTGAAGGCAATTGAAGTTTTCCGTTTTACATATTAAACAAGGATATGGCTGTTCTACCATCATCGATCGCTTGTTTAGTCGGATCTACGTCCTTTTTGAATCAACGACTGAAACGAGGAATCCGATCGAGTACCTTTGGAGATCTAACAAAGTTGCTTATCTTGCCTTGAAAGCTGTCGTCCCGCTTGCGAGCCGCAAATTAGACATCGAACTGCATGCATAGCTGACCAAAGATCCAACACGCACTCTTCCGATGTTGGAAAACGATGTTGGAAAATGGCGTTGGGAAAGCTGGCAGGCCGTTGGATTGATCAGGTAACCTTCTGTATTTGTATTGGAGTAATATAGCCCCCGGGCATTTCGACAGATGTTGTCGGACATTACACTATGCGAGGCCGACGATTATCATTTTCAGTCATTCTTTAGAGGCAAGCTACTTTATTGGGGCCGCGGGCGTGGTCATGTGTGGATAGTACTAAGTCATGAAAGCCTCCAGATGTCTGCAATAGACCACGACTAGAGATTCACTGTGAACAATAAGCCATTACTATGTTAAGTATAATTTTAGCAGAGGTATTCACACGTATATTTTAAAAACAGCGCATTCATACTAAAAGGGTCAAAGCCGAAGCCGAAAGTGCTATTATATCTTAGATCTAATAAAAAATATTTTGAAGTATGTAATAGGTATGATACTAGGCCAATTGAAACATGCCAATCAACGAAAGCACAGCCTTGCATTGAAGGGAGCACGAGGGGTAGCTCATGGAAAACTGACATCTACTACTATCATACCTAATTTCATGATGGACTAAAATTCTATAATAATTCTATAAAATTAATAAGATGAGAAGAGGAATCTGTTTCTTTTTCTATCAC
Organism: Elaphomyces granulatus; assembly: GCA_002240705.1. Classification (NCBI taxonomy): domain Eukaryota; kingdom Fungi; phylum Ascomycota; class Eurotiomycetes; order Eurotiales; family Elaphomycetaceae; genus Elaphomyces; species Elaphomyces granulatus. The sequence continues at coordinate 10,238 of NPHW01003369.1, forward strand.
GACTGGGGGGATCATTTACTTTTATCTTGAAGTATTACTGCTGAATCCCCGATAAAATGTTATGCGATGCCTGTCTTTCGGTCTTCAATGCACCTTCCGGTACAGACCAAGGTGTACATCATGACAATATCGAAAGCTTTCACGCAGCTGTTTCTCTAAAATGCGGTGTATGCTTGGTCGTTCAAGAAAATATTGTCAAGGCTGGATTGGAATCATCCATTTCGCAGGACCAACATCCATTCTCCTATTCCTATTTTCTTCCAGGACCTCCAGTTCAGAAGCTACATATCGATTTGTCGATACCGGCCAGAGAGAGGAAAGAATCGAGTGCTTCGTATGTTCAATTCAATCTAGTTAGGCTCGATGATGGCAGCAACAATCACGACTTGAAAACGATGGCTGTTACGATGAGAGCTCTGCGAATGGCTGAGGATGATTTCCGAACACATATACCACAACACACAGGCGATGTGGACCTGTGCCAGGGGATAATAAGCGAATGGCTGGACAAATGTCTGAAAACGCATAAGATTTGTGATAGACATCGACAAGATGGCTGGTATCCACCAAGACTCATTGATTTGCGTAATGAGCAGCCCCGTCTGATCCTTCGTGAGGAATATCCTCAAGGCCCCTATGCGACGTTGAGCCACTGCTGGGGTCCAAATCCGACCTTCACAACTCTGGCCACGATGAACCTCGAAGCGATGCGAAGGACCATTCTCTTGGCTGACCTACCCAAAAACTTCCAAGACTCCATCACCGTAACTCGCCGGCTACAGATTCCTTACTTATGGATCGACTCTCTTTGCATCCTACAACGTGGTCCTGGGAGTTCGGAGGACTGGCAAGCTCACGCAATCATGATGCGCAAGATCTACACCAACGGCGTTCTCAATGTGTCCGCCGCTCGCTCGGTCAACGCACACGGCGGGCTTTTCGCACAGCGTGAACCACATGTTATCCAACCCTGTGTTGTGCGCTGGGGCTCAGTTACCAACTCCAGATTGCCACTTTACGCTATCGTTGACGAGCATCTTTGGAACTCAGGCGTATATGCCACGCCGCTGGCGCAACGTGCATGGGTGCTTCAAGAGAGGCTATTGGCGCCTCGAGCCGTTCACTTTAGTGAAAAGCAGGTGTTCTGGGAATGCGCGGAACTCCCGAATGCTTGTGAAATGTTTCCTGAAGGTTTACCGTTACAGATTTATTCGACGTTGGAGCCCGCACCCTTTGACATAGCAGAAGGCCGGGCATCTCAGTACTACGACCATTGTTGGACACGTATCTTGACGGCATATACAAATTGCGCGCTTACCAAGCCGGACAAGGATAAATTCCTTGCGCTGGAAGGAATTGTGCAGCGCATGGAAACTTATTTTAGCGGGTCTGACTACGTGTCAGGGTTCTTTCGTCATGAGTTACCATTAGCACTTCTGTGGTGGCTTCCAGATGGTGGAGGAATAGACAAACGGCCAAGTCGGGTGTACCGTGCTCCCTCATGGAGCTGGGCCAGTATTGATGGCTCTGTCGAGTTTCCACAAATGACTTCTCTCGAGGTCCTTTCGTCCCTTGAAGATGTTCACATCAAAACCATGAATGAAAGAAACACTTCTACAGAACCAGAATATACGGAAATTGTGCTGCAGGGCCCGGTTGCGAACTTCCGTTGGGACAGAACGGCAGAAAAACATTTCAACTGGAATGGTGTTTTTGTTGCTATCGAGTCTTTCTCGATTGATGAAGATCGTATTGTTCTGTCTCCATCCGACCCGATGACAGAGTGTTGGGTTGATGAGCATTCTGATATTGATTCATCCCAAGAAGGAGCGATTGCCCTTGCTATATGTGGATCTTCCTTTGTCTCCTGTTTAACTCTTAAGCCCGTTCAAGTTGGAGGAGACACTAAATATGTTCGCCTAGGAGTAGCCCGATTCCGAAATACTTGGATTCGATCTCGAGAAAAACAAAGAGTGAGTGTAATATAAGGGGGGGAAACGTGGCCACCGTGGCCTTAAGCTTGAGTGACTCAAGGAAGCAAATGAATCGATATTACGATTTTCCATCTAGTATGATAGATTAAGCCAAGCTTTTGGAAGATTGCACATTGTGGTAGTGATGATGAGCTGATTACGTAGCTATATATCGGATTGAAAATCAGGTCTGCAGAAATCCATGACGATCCATATGTTAGCAGGAGTAGTTCTCCTGCTCCTAATGATTCAGTTCAAGAGAAATGATTGAATCACGCGCCGAATCCCTGAATATATATTGAGAATGTCCGTCCACGGATATTCATTGAAATCTTCGCGCGATCGGATATATTCATGCATGGATCCTTAAATTTCATGAATATGTAATATCCCAGGTATATTCCTTCCTTAACTTTCACTGACTATCTTGAACTTTCACGGATATTACTATCCATGGAGAGCCTGGACTTTCGTTTTAGATTGTTTCAGGATTCCTTCGAGTTGATGTTTTGCGTTGTTAAGTTGAGCTGACATGTATATATATACATAGCCTACCAAGCACCACGAATTCTTACATATATTGCAATTGTTCATAAAAAACGAGTCTTTTCAAGTTACCGTGTATTAAGGAATTCTAAATCCGGTTGTATCTCCCATTTTCATTCAATCATATTAATATGAAGCTGCCTCAATCGATTTTCAGTCTGTTTCTCCTGTAAGTCATTGCCCTTTATAATTCAATACGTAGTATATATTGTGTCAAGTTGATCTGGCTAACTATCTGTAATAGTGTGGTCTGACCAGACTCAAACAACCGCCGATGATAGAATATTGTCGTTGCTTAGATAACCAAGCCCATTTCGGTGACAGAGGCCACCTGTAATTATCTGATTAAGGAGGGATATAATGGGAAGGCAGACATGAAAGACGAAATTCAAACCATTACTGTGAGCTCCCTTGATTTGCAACCTCCCGTTTCCTCTTCTCCCCTTCCCACCTTCTTTCCTTCCCCTCTTCTTTTCTGTCTCTGAACTTATGTGGTGCGAAAATATCGGTAGCACTTGGTATGGCCCTCAGTTTAGGAATCGATGTTACGATAAGGGGGGTGCATGGTACGAGTGCTGGAATTAAAGAGGTTTAAATGCGACATTCCATGGATACGGCAGAGCTGCCTTTAGTTGTGTCAAGAAGCTTGAAAGTTTTAGACGTCTAATTGCCAGTGGTCTCCTAAATGATACGGATAGGTATGTATTTATTTTTAATTCGTTTCCTTCAATGTTTCTAAGTTCTAACAGTCGACATGGACCCTAAAGGGGGGTTCCAGTCAAAAATACTAATCAATCTCTTGAGACGTACATATTACAATTGAGAATCCGAACTTTTTAGAGCGAGGGTAATTCTATCTAACTCTAAGGCGGAGAGGATAGAAGGCGTGCACAAGAAGTGGAATATATACAACCTCTGCAAGGGGCTGCATGTGTACATATGTGGAACTGACCGTTGAGCGGTCTCCAAGGACCCAGGAGGCGTTATCCAGAGAACATGAGGTTGAGGTTTGTAATGGTATGATATGAGTAGTATAAATTAACAAGAAATCCCACCTTTCCAAAATAATTAAAAACAGGGGGGTTCCAACTTTCTCCAAATTCTTGGAACTATGCTAATTCCTCAATATAGTAGCTAAGGCAATAAAAGAATAATGGACGTACCAGACAAAAAACTGTAGTTCACCTCGGAGGCTCTCGCTTTAAGAAAATAAATTAGGTTGGCCAGTCTCTCTTGGTGATTGTTCGCCTAAAATACTGTTCGACCGATGTATTTACAAGGCAAGGGATGGAGAGTTACACAGGCGATATAGAAGAAATAGTTACAACACTTCCTTCATAAGAAATAGACCCTCTATGTAACCGTCCCCTGGACCACCCCTGGAACCTTTTATTAGGCTGTTATTACTCCTCCTTCTACTAGGTATAACTGCCCCGCCATTCTTTCGGCGAACGTGGTCCTGGAGGCTGGTAGAACAAACATGTCGACGGAGGGAGCCTCACCCCACGCTCCACAATATCTGCGGCCATTTCAGCCGGGAGATCTACTTGTCGACCTTCTCACTGAGTGGCCTACGGGCGGAGAACTACTTCGCTACCTTCCCTCCCCCAGACCATCCACAAATCCACCATTGTGCATATCGCTCAAAAGGATAGCGGCTGCCCTGGTGTTGAGGTAGAGGTAGACGTTCGAGCAACAGAGAAGGATAAGGTGGTAAAGAGTTAGAGACGGATCGGGCTGGCGGAGTGGCTCC